>PVJA010022236.1:0-34658 GCA_004027025.1 Myocastor coypus
GTCTCATTGCTGTGGCTATTGTTCCCAGAGCCAGTGTGTATCCTTGTTTTGCTCCTGATTTGAGAGTGAAAAATTCAGTTTCTGTCCATTTAGTATGATGTTGGCTATTGACTTCTCATAGTTGGCTTTTATCAGATTGAGGCAGAGATCATCCATTAGAATTTCATGTAAGGTTTCAATCATGAATGGGTATTCGATTGAGATGATCATATGTTTTTTGTCCTTGGCTCTGTTAACATGGTGCATTACATTTATTGATTTGCATATGTTGGTCCATCCCTGAGCTAAATATTACTTGGTCATGGTGTATAATCTTTTTAGTGGTTAGCTGCATTCTGTTTGCCAGGATCTTATTGAGGAATTTGCATCCATGTTCATTAGGGTGAATTGCTTTGTAGTTATCTTTTTTGGCTGGGTGCTTCTCTGGTTTTGGTATCAGGGTAATTCCTGCTTTCAGGAATGAATTTGGGAGTACTCTTTCTCTTTCAGTTTCATTGACAAGTTTCAGCATTAGTGGCATTAGATCTTTTCCACATTGCTCATAGAATTCAGCAGTGAATCCATCAGGACCTAAGATTTTATTTGTTGGTGAGTTTTTATATCTTCATTGACTGATACTCGTTTATTTAGAATTTTGGATCATCTTGATTTGCTTTTGGCAATTCATATATATCTCTCAGGTGTGGTAACTTTACTTTTAACACATATTCACTGAATGTTTTAGAAAAAATTATATATGTTTTTATCTGCATTTTGGTTATGTTCTTTGATATTAATATATTTAGGATAATTATGTTACATTAGCGACATTGAAATCACTCAGTATCACAACATAGCTGAGACTCTTTTGCATTGATCAGTTTAAACCTATTTTATCCATATACCTGGGAAAATATTATTCAGTGTTGGTTTTCCAGTGTAATTTATTTTGGGGCCTGCTAAAATAGGTGCTGATCAGTTGAAGAATTCATAGTACAGGCACTAGTTTCTTATTAACACCTGATGTTTACATCCTATGTAAAATATATAAGAATAATCATATACAAATAACATAGTAGAAAAAATCTGTAAGTATAATCTTATATTTTATTCTTGAAAATAAATTGCAAGATAAATAGTGCAATCTGTATCGTCTATTTCATATGATAACATACTGAGAGCATAATTTGTTAGTGAAATATTAGTCCCTAAGTAAATAGTGATCATGCCCTCATAATTTTGTTTTTACTTCTCTCTGTGTACAAACATATGTTATGAACACATGTGGAGATGTCCTTTAAAATATGCCAGCATATTAGTAAAAGAAGAAAGTAAATTATTATCATAAGAGATAATAGGAGGTGAGAAAGAGTACCACATGCATCTTAACAGAGCTGCAGGCTGTTTTAATTTAAATTAGTTTCAGTCTTGTTCATTGAAAACATTAGTAAATCATGCAAGGAACTAATTCATACTGGGAGAGACAACAAAGAATGTCAATAAAATTTATTTGCAAAAAATGACTATGAAAATATTTCTACCACATTTCCAGTTTTGTTTTAAATATAAGAATAGAGACCTCTTTCCAGGAACATTTTAGAAGGATATAATTTAAAGAATTTAAAGGATATATATATATATATATATATATATATATATATATATATGCCTGGGTCTTATTTATTCCACATTCATTTGTAGACAAAAACTGGGTACTCTGCATGAAAAAAAGCTTCACACAAGCAACATGGTGGTCTGTGAAAGACAGACCTATACATTTGCTGATTCTGCCTGTGTTCAACACGTGTACATTACAGCTCTCTCTTCCAATAACAAAGATTAGATGGCCCTACTGCATAATGTACAGTCTGCACAGTTCCTTTCCATTCCAGGGGACTAGCACTCATGGTCAGTTATTTTAATTACATATCTTTTGAATCCACATAATTCAATGGATCCAGCTTCTTTCTTCAATTTTGGCAACTGACTCTAACATGGACCCCACCATGTCCATTCACTTTCCTTGATAGGTTTAAAGAGGGATGTACAATAGCAAAGAAGGTCTGAATTCCTTCAAGTGTCACAAGCATACACATCAAATTGCCATTGCTTTTCCAATCTGTCATCCATGAGCTAATCTGAACTTTTAATAAATCTGTTTATGTTTTCAATCTGTACTACAGCCTGGAATAATGCATTCCATAAGTTCTATTCATTGTAGACCTCATTTAAATTTCTAAGAGTACCCTGGGTCTCAGTATATCAGGGTTGAATAAATAATAAAGCACAGTTTTCTTAATTTTATGGATTTCATTTACATTCCCTTCCTCAGTCTTCCATATATATATATATATATATATATATATATATATATATATATCCTTTAAAGCAATTTTTTTTGTTGTTTTTGCAGGACTAGGGATGGAACTCAGGCCCTTGCACTTTGCAGGAAAGCGCTTATTCTACTGAGCTATTTCCCTGGCCCCACATGCAGCTTTCAGAAAACAATGAATTAATTTGACAACTGAAGTACATTAGTCAGACAAGAGCCTATTTTCTCCTCATGTTAGTTAACTTTCTCTGGAACCCTCTCACCTGAGGATTGCTTCACTGAGGATTGCTAAGCAGAATTGTGCACCATGTTCCTGGTGCATGGAGTGATGAGGGACAAAGAGAGACTGTTTATTCTAAAACTATTTCTAGGCAAGCCTGTACATGATTAAGATACATGTGGAATCACCACATAGACCAGAATCAAGAAGGGTTTGGGGTGCAAGGGTGCTTGCCAGTGAAGATATGGCCCAGAGGTGAGAAGCACGCGGACCCTGCCAGGTTCGCTCCTCTCACTCTGGGCTGCCTTCCTCATGGGGCAGGTTGCCACCTCATTGTCTGCATGGCCCTGAAATACTGCTTCTCTTTGAAAACAGAATATTTAAATAACTTTGAAAGACAAGTTAGGTCTATAGCCATACCACCCTGAATGTGTCTTATCTCATCTGAAAAACAAGTTAAGAGACAGAGATCATACCAAAGGACAAGAGAGCCATATGAGAATATTTGTCCATTTGTACTCACGCTAAGCCAGAGTTCCAAACGGATTACTCATTTATAAAGTATCCAATAGCCCTTTAAGGCCATAAACCCCCTGGAAAGTTAACCCAGAAGGTATCTTGGCAAGCATAGGATCAGAGCAAAGACATTTACATGATATTAATGAAAATGGAAAAACATGCTAAGTTAATTCTACTGTAGAATATGATACATCAGTGCTATTACCATACAACTGTGTCCAGCAGATACTATTTTTTCAGAGATCTGGGCAGCACTGGATCAAGTTATTAGTTATCAATTTTCAATTACGTGCTTAGTATAAACTTATGCAGACAATTCTTTTTTTTAAATTATTTATAGGAAAGGGAACAGATGCTTGGCTCATATTCAGCCATATTTAGATCCCATTGCCCCTTGAAGGTCTTATAAATGGAACCAGGCCTGAACCAGAATGCAACTTCACAATGTTTCTTCATATAGTATTTTTGGTAATCACTATAAATCCACTATAGTCAAAGTCTGTTTGGTCCATATTCAGGTTAGATTGCAGTTAACTAGGTTTCATTTTTCTTGAACTGTATTATACTTCCAGCAGTATAACTTATGGTTATACAAGATGGACTAAAGAAACACCTAATTATATATTTAACTACTCTGTATCTCTTTGTCTCAGTTACTCTGCTTTCATTGCTTGGACAAATACTCAACACTCAAAATGAAGGAACAAAAGTTTGGGGGTTTGGGGTTTTGTTTTGTTTTGTTTTGTTTTTTAGCTCAGAGTTACTGGAGGTTTCTCTCCATATTCAGCTGGCTGCAAGACAAGGCAGTACATGATAAAGAGCAACCTTTCATGGTGGTGGTAAAGAGAAAGAGAGCAAAATAAAGGAGCGGGAACAACAAGCACAACAGAGTCTCTCTTAAGTTGCATTCAGACTATCAACTCCAGGGCAAAGTACTTTCACTCCTAATCCCAGCAGTACTAAAACCCATAATCCCAGTGAATCATGAGTTAAGGATTCAAACACTAGAAGTCCCAATCCCATGACTGCATGAGGCTTTGGGGGGACAATTAGACACAAACCATAGCACTCTTCAACTCTAAGATGCTACCATTCTATGTGCCACTAAAGAAAAAAAATGCTACTAATTAGTTGTAAGGCTTGGTAATTGGCAAATACACCATGATTTCAGAGATATCAAGGAGGGGCTATTAAACAGTGTTTTCACTACATTTTTCTCATATTCTGAGAGCACGTTGTCATTCAGAAATTTTTGTTCAAGGTACCAGATCTTTTTTTTCTGTAAATTAATGTGTAGCAAATGAGATCTAGCCCATTTTCTAATGTCCACATATTTTCAGGCCATTCCAGAGGCAGCTTCTAATCAGTGAATGTTGGGAAGGCCCACACTCACTGTTTTGGAGCATGCCACACTTACAGTTACGTGGTGAGCAGGGTTTTAGTTAAAGGAAGTCCTCTTGTTCCCTTTACATCAAAAATAACTCTTAAAAACAATTTGTAGACATATCACTTATAATAAGTCAGAAAATAGTCTAGTAGTTATCACAGAACTATTGGTAGCTGAGTGGAACTGGCACACCTGTAATCCCAATTCTAGGATGCTGGGGCAGGAGGATCACAAGTTCTAGCCCAGCCTGGGCAATTTAACAACTCAGTGGCCCCTTTTCTCCAAACAAAATATAGTTTTAAAGGCATGGGGATATAGCTCAATACAAAGATCCTTTGCTGAATTCCTAGTAGCAAAAAGAAAATCTACTGGTTACGAAATCATTTTTAGTCACTTATGCGTGATATGCAAATAACACGCCATTATGAGGTAAATCATCTTTTACTTTCTAAAATAATGTCAACACTTGTAAAGGCTGTACGCATCTATGCTACACACCAGCCATGGATGATAAGGTATGCCTGAAGGTTCATCCACGCTAGCTTGCCCCTGCTTCACAGGCTCTCTAAGTGCATCACTTCCCAAACAAGCATGTTCTTTGGTCTTGTGTACAGGTTTAATGTTCACCCTCTGATTAACCTCTTTGACTTACCATGGAACTTAATTTCTCCAGACTTTTATACTCTCCACACATACTGTCTAAAAAATGTCTGTCTTTCCTTTACATAAAAGAAACTATTTTTGAATAAACAAGCAAACAAACAAACAAATAAGTAAATAACTTTTCGGCGGTATCAGGCATTAATCTCAGGACCTTGCGTTTTCTACATCCTCAACCTCTATAATTTTTTAGAAGAGTAATTTAAATACAAAATTAATTAGGAAGAGAAAAATTAAATGTTTAATGAAAGTGTTAATGTTTAATTGTTTGATCAGTCTTACATACCTATGTCTGTTGATCTAAACTGATTTGATGATGAAAATACGTAATGCAACCATTGTTAAATTTTTCTTGTTTAGAAAAACTGTATCATTCTACAACAAAGAACTCTGTTCATAAAGACTGGCTACTCTTCTGAGGCTGAAATTAATGTTGATTTTATAACATTTTATATCATTTTTAAATTAAAATGAGACACTTTTATCTTGATGGAATTAGCAATCAGGACTATCAATTATGTTAGGCATTCTTAAAGAAAGTTCCTCTAGACCACGCTTCACCTTTTCAGCTGGCTGTCTACACAGAAGACTGATTTCAAGAAATTGCATCCCCACTTGCCTTCTGCCTTACAGCTGGGTTTAGTGCATAGGAAGCACCCATAAGAACTCAAATGCAAGAGGTGAGACAGGCTTGAGTATTTCTCCAGCTCCCCTTACTTCTCTGAACATGGTTTTAAGCTCTGTATCTCATTAAGATCATACCTTACAAAAGCCAGTATTCTCTTTAGCTATGTTGCATCTGTTACCAGAGGTCGTAAAGGATTTCCACTGGTGTCAATCCACGTATTACAACTTTCCTGAGTTGCTTAAATCTGTCCAAGTACATGGACAGTTCTAATACTAACATCTTTTCAAGTATGTCTTTTCAATATGCCAGCTATGACTGACTGATACATTGCATTTTACACTAACAGATGTCATCTATTGCTGTGTATGTTCGCTTTATTATCAAGCCAAGAGTACCTGTTCTTCAGATTTTTGCTAGCAACCTTGATTTTACATTGCCATCCTGTCACTGGCAAATGCTTCTTGAAACACGTAATGTTGAACAGAATCATAAATGTCCCTCACTCTTGCTTCAAGAGTTCAAAAGTTGGAGTTTGGATAAAAAAAAAAGGTCCCCCAGAAGGCTCAAGTGTTTAGAGGTAGGGTTTGGGTAAGGCTATTACATGATTTCAGTTTTGCTATATTCTGACTCTTGATATCTGACATTTTCTTTATAAATATTTTACTATGCACATGTTTCTTTGTGAGTTTAATTTAAATTTATCTAATGATAGTTAATATGAGCTTATTATCATGTGTTTTTAGCATTTCATGTATCTTTTTTGGGTATGGAGTCTATTCATATCTTTTTAATTTTTAGGGACTTGTATTTTACCTATATCTTTCATTAAATTTATTTATATTTTTACATTTTCATTTTAGAGACAAAATAATGCATAATACATTAAAAGTAATACACAATGTTTTAAAATGCAAGAGGATAGGTATTCAACAATGACTGCTGTTTTGCACATTGCTGTCTTCAATGGAGTTGATTGTATTATCAGATATAAGCATGGAAAATGGATCACAATATCAATTTTAGGCATTAACTTTTCCCTTCAAAAAACCAATAGAATTAGTAGTACAATCATCTTAGCTACTTTGTGTTTATACATATATGATCTTTCCCCTTCCTTTTGCTTCTTTCGTTTCCCTCATCCCAACTGTTCCTTCATTTTGAGCAACTTCTTTCCTTTTCATTATATATGTTGTATGGCTTAGATTTACTCTTTCAGTAGGAAGACAATCTGATATTTACACATGGGATCTGACTTATTTCACTTATGAAATAAGTTGCATCCATGTACCTATAAAAGCCTCAAAATATCTTTCTTCAGAGTAGAGTAATATTCCATTGTACAAAAAAAAAAAAACTCATCTTTTTTTCTTTTTTAATCCATTCTTCAGTTCATGGGCATTTTGATTGTTTCCAAGATTTAGCTACGATAAGTTCTGCTGATATAAACATGGGAGCACATATATTGCTGTGGTACGATCTTCTCAATTCTCCTGGGTAAAAACCCAGAGGGAGAACAGTTGGGTTGAATGGGACTTTAAATTCTAGTTTTCTGAGGAAAATCCACACTGATTTCCATAGAGGTTTTACCAGTGTACACTCCTAGCAACAATGAAGAAGGACTGCTTTTGACCACAGCCTCTCCAGCATTTATTATGATAGCAACTCTTTCTGGGGTAAGATGGAATCTCAATGTTGTTTTAGTTTTTATTTCTCAAATGACCAATGCTGTTCATCATTTTAATATATTTATTTGTCATTTGCATTTTTTTTCTCTGAGAAGTATGTATTCATCTCAGATGCCCATTTTTGGACTAGATCTTTGAATTTTGAGGACCTGCTTCTTTTTTAATTCTTTATATATTATGATAGAAGTCCTATGTCTGAGTGACTTCGAAGAAATTTCCCAATTTGTGGGTTTTATTTTCCCTCTGTTGATGATTTATTTTGATCTGCAAAAACTTTCAAAGAGATGAGATCTTAGCTGGTGATTCTTTGAAGTATTCCTGTGCAGTTTGTTTGTTGTTCATGAATCTCTGCCTACCCCTATGCCTTCAAGAAATCTACCTACATTCTCTTCCACTAGAGTTAGTGTACCCATTTAAATGTTTAGATCTTTAATCCACTTTTACTTTAGTGCATGGTGATAGACACGGACTAGTTTTTTATTTTGTTTTGTTTTGTTTTTTAATGTACAAAACCAGTTTCTGTAGCACCATTTGTTAAAAGGACTATCTTCCACTGAATGTGTTTGGCTGCTTTGTAAAAGATAAGGTAGCTACGTGTGTTTGTAGTTGTGTCTGCATTTTTAAATCTATTACATTGATCCTCAAGTCTGATTTTTCCCCCCAGTACCATACTGATTTTATCACAGTAGCTTTGTAGCTACTGCATTGCCTTTGTTCACCAGGATTGCCTCTGAAATTCTAGGTCTTTCTGGATCCAAATGAATTTTAGGAATGTTTTCTTTAAGCCTGTGAGGTATGCTGATAGTATTTTGATAGGTGTTGTGTTAAATCTGGATAATAGTTTTGGGAATATGGCCACTTGCACAATGTTGGTTCTTCCTATTCATGAGGAAGGAATGTTTTTCCATTTTCTAAGATTTTCTTCAATTTTTTTTTTTTACAGAGTATTGTATTTTTTCATTGTATAGATCTTTTGCTTCCTTTATTGCATTAATTCCTAAATCTGTCTTTTTTTTTTAAAGAATTTTTTATTTTATTTATTTATTTTTTTTCTTGTTTCAGAACCTTTGTTTATTCACTTATTTTTATGGCAGGCTCAGCCCACCCCGAGGGCAGGGCTGGCGCAGCATGTGGTGCTGGGAATCAAACCGAGGTCCCTGAAGCCGCCCAAGCTTTCCCAAACAGGCGCTTTAGACCACTGAGCTAACCCTCCGGGCCCGATATTTTTATTTATTTATTTATTTTAAATTAGCACCTAAAGGAGGAGAACAGTGTGGTGGATTGCCAACTAGTGGTCAACTTGTTAAACCCCCTGAACTGAGCCAGCATGGTGCTGGGTGTGGAGGCCCAACTGAGCATCACTGCCAGCCATATGAGAGGCAGAACTGGAGAATCTGTAGAGAAGCTGTAGAGAAGCCATGTGGAGAAGCTGTCGGAGCTACTGGACGCTGCTGCTTCTCCCGGGCCCTTCGGCTGGGGGACCTCTTCATGCTGGCTTTCCTGGTTACTTGGTTGTTCTCTTGAGATGAGGAGCCCGAGACCTTTTTGTCTCTGAGAATAGCTACAATTCACTTTAGGGGAGCTGGGGTCCTGGTCTTGAGCATTGCTTACTGGCTCTGGAGGGGAAGCTGGTGCCATGCTCAGCCTCCTGGAGAAGCTTGTCGTGTTGGCTCTCCTGGCAGGGACGCAGCTTTCCTTATCACTAGAAGAGCTTGGGACCTCACCGTCACTGCGGAGCTGTGGCACTTTAGGGGGAGTTCTGTTTCTTACTGTGAGTGTTGCTTCCTGGCTCCAGTTTAGCTCCCTCAGCCTGCTGGCACAGATCCTTCATCCTGGTGACATAAGACTTTCTGGCTTCCACTACCTTCCCAGTGCAGATCCATGACGCAGTCCTGCAAGGGACTAGGCTTTTAACTTTCCACCCCTTGACCATGGTTGAAGAAGCTCTGGCTTAGGGTAACAGTAAGAGAAAGCCAGATGATTGTCCTGTGGTCTCCCGCACTTGGCTGTGGAAGTGCGGCTCCCACGCCGACACCTCTTCCTGCCCTTCCATCCTCCTTCATGCTCGCCGCCGCGCCGCCCGGCTCCGCGTGCTGTGTCACACCATTGCCAGTGGGCAGGACTGGGGCTGAGCACAGGGCGGTCGCAAAGCAGTCGCCTAGGCCGTCCCCTAAATCTGTCTTGTCTTGTCTTTTCTTTTCTCTTTTCTTTTCTTTTCTTTTTGCTTTTCTTTTCTTTTGTTCTTTTCTTTTTTCTTTTGTTTCTTTGTTTCTTTCTTTGTTTCTTTCTTTCTTGTTCTTGACACAATTGGAATGGGTGTTGTTTTCCTAGTATCTCTCTCCGTGAGTTTGTTGTTTGTGTAAAGGAATGCTATTGAATTTTGGGTTCTGACTTTGTATCCTGCTGTGTCACTGAGTTTGGCTTTTTCTAAAAGTCTATTGGTGTTTTCTGAGTCTTCTATATCAAGTATTATGTCATCTTCAAATAATGATAACTTAACCTCTTTTTTTCAAATTTTTATTTCACTTATTTCTTTGTCTCGTATAATTGTTCTGCTTAATGTTTCCAGAATTATATTGAATAAATATAGTGGATATCTTTGTCTTGCACCTGATTTTAGAGTAAAAGCTTTTAGTTTTTGTCCATTTAGTATGCTGTTTGCTATTCGTTTGTCATAGATGGCTTTTATCAGACTGGAATAAATATTATTTATTCTAATTTTCTATAGGGTTTTTATTATCAATGAGTTTTGGAATATCTCAAAAGATTTTTCTGTATCTATTGAGATGATCATGTGGTTTTTATTCATGGCCCTGTTAATGTGATGTATCACATTTATAGATTTGCCTACATTGAACCATCCATGCATGCCTGGGATGAATCCCACTTGGTCTTTGTGTATAATTTTCTTGAAGACTTGCTTTATTGTATTTGCTAGCATTTCATTATTTTGCATCTTTATTGACTGGGGAGATTGGTCTAAAGTTCTCTTTTCTGGTGGGTTCTTTCTGTTGTTTTTGTACAGAATAATACTTGCCTCCAGATATAAGTTAGGAAGAACTGCTTCTTTTTCAATTTCATTGAAGAGTTGGAGAAGTGTTGGAATTAAGGAATCTTTCTTTTTGTGGTACTGGAGATTGGACATGGGACCTTGCACTAGCTAGGCACTCACTTATACCATTGATCTTTATTCCTGGCCCAGCACTGACATTAAATCTTCTCTAAACTTCTCATAGAATTCAGCCATGCATTCATCAGGCCCTGAGCTTTTCTTTTTTGGTAAATCTTTTATTGCATTTTCAATTTCATTAACTGATATTGGGTTACTGACAATTTTTATATATTTTTGATTCATACATTTTGGTACTGCCTAAATACCTAAGAATCTGTTCATTTCTTCTGTCTTTTCCATCCTATGAGTAAAGATTTCTGAAGTAAGTATTGATGATAATCTGGATTTTCATAGGCTCTGTAGTAATTTCACCCTTTCATTTCTTATGACACCAATCTGAGATTTTTCTTTCCTTTTCATAAGGTTGGGTAAGGGTTTATCAATTTCATTTAATACCTCAAAGAAACAACTCATTATTTGTACTGTTTTCTTTGTCTCAATTGCATTAACTTCTGCTCTGATCTTTTCAATCTCCTCTGGTCTTCGGGCATTGGGCTTGACTTGCTTGCTCTTCTTTTTCCAGAAGCTTGAAGCATAGCATTAGAGTATTTATTTCTTCTAATTGTACTTTCCAAATGTGAGAGTTTGCCACTATAGGTTTCCCTCTGAGAACTGTTTTCATTCCATCCCACAAATTTCAATAAATTGTATTTCAATTTTAATTTGATTATAGATATTAATTTCTCTTTTAATTTTATCTGTGACCCACTGGTTGTGCAGGAGGGAATTATTTAATTTTCATGTGCTTAGGAAGGTTTTTAGTTTCTTTTGTCATTAATTTCCAGTTCCCTTTAACTGTGGTCAGATAATAATTCATGGGACAATTTCAATTCCCTTGCATTTACTTAAGCATGTTCAAAGGACTGGTATGTGGTCTATCTTAGAGAATGTCCTATGTGCAGCTAAAATGAATGTATATTCAGATGTTGTTGGGTGGAATACTTTGTAGAAGTCTACTATGTCCATTTGTTCAAAGGTTTGGTTCCATACTGCTACCACTTTGCTAATTTTTTGTCTAGGTGATCTGTTTCTTTGAGACAATGGGGCGTTAAGGGTCCCGTTAAGATTTCATTATTCATTATTTTATTTTTTATATCCTTTACAATTTGGCTTATATAGTTGGGTGCTCCCATATTTGGTGCATACAAATTTACGATTAATATCTGTTCCGCTTGAATATTTCCTCTAACAAGTATGTAGTGACTTCATTTCATTTGATACTTTCTTTTAAATAATTTTTTATTTTATTTTATTTTTTTTTTTTCTTGTTTCAGAACGTTTGTTTATTCACTCATTTTTATGGCCAGCTCAGCCCGCCCCGAAGGCAGGGCTGGTGCAGCATGTGGTGCCGGGGATCGAACCGCGGTCCCTGAAGTCGCCCAAGCTTTCCCAAGCAGGGCCTTTAGACCACTGAGCCATCCCGCCAGGTCCTCATTTGATACTTTTGATTTGAAGTTCACATCGTTTGAAACAATAGCTACTTCTGCGTAGCATTGTTTTCCATCCTTTAGACTTTCAGCCTATGAATTTCCCTTTGACTTAAAAATGTTTCTTGTATACAGAATATGGTTTTATTCTGTTTCTTGATCCACTCTGCCAGTCTGTTTATCTTAATTGGTGACTTGAGGCGATTTACATTGATGGTCATAACTTATATGTATTGGTGTATCTTTGCCATGTTATTTTGCTACTCGTGGTTCCCTACTTTTTCTCTATGTTTAACTGCTTCCCCTACTTGAATGTTTCTTTCTGTTATTGTTGGACTTGTGGTCATTTTTTAATCTCTTTCTAGAACATCTTTCAGTAGTTTTTGTAGTGTTGGTTTGTTGGTCATGAAATTTTTTAGTTGTTCTTTGTCATGGAAGTATTTTACTTCTCCATTAATTTTGTCAGATAGTTTTTCAGTGTCCATCAGACTGGTTTTAAAGTTTTTTCTTTCGTGATTTGAAATACTTCACTCCAAACTCTTGACTTGATGGTTTGCATTGAGAAAATATGCTGTGATTCTGACAGGCTGTCATTTGTTCATATGTGATCTGCTTCTTTTCTCTAACAGCTATTAATATGTTGTCCTTATGCTGAATTTCTATAATCTTGATTATTATATATCTGGGTGTAGATTTATTTTGCTTGATGCTAATTAGACTATTATGTGCCTAACTAAACTATATGTGAGATTCTTTTCCCATGCTTGGGAAGTTTCCTGCTATTAATTCTGAAAATAATCTTCTATGTAATTTGTGTTGACTCCTTTTTCACTGATACCTATCAATCTGATGTTATCTTTGTGTCATTTTGTAGCTATTGAATTAGTATTTCCTGGTTCTTTTTTACTTTTATGAAATCTATCCTGGTCACTAGCTGCAATGATATCTGTAAGGTCATTTCACTTTTATTCAAATGGTTTTGACATCTTTTAATGGAATTTTTAATTTCTTGAATATCTCTTTGAGTGACTTACATATTCTAATCTTTCATGTATTTTTATTCAAGGTTTCCATCATTTTTATGCTTCTCTACTTATTAATCTGTTTTCTCTAGATATGTTCAGAAATTATTTCATTATGGTTAGCATAACTTTTATTTTTAATGGCCGGCTCAGCCTGTCCTGGTGGTGGGGCTGGCACAGCTTGTAGTGCCGGGGATTGAATACAGGTTCCTACAGTTGCCTAAGATTTCCTAGGCAGGTGCTTTAGATCGCTGAACCATCTTACCAGCCTTGAGAGATTATTTCTTATCTGATTTCTTCTATACCCACCTGGAGTTGTTTACTTCATTTGCTAGTGGTCCAGAGTACTAAGCACTTCTGGACAGGTTGCCTATCCCACCATGTAGGGGAATTAGCCAGTAAATTTACCTTAATTGATACTTTAAAACATTAGAATTTTATATATACAAAGAAATAATCACAGGCAGAATGCATGGAACATATTTACATTATAAACTGCAAAAGAGTGCATTGGCTAACCACTGCTTAATTTATTTTTTACTATAACAAAAATATTGGAGCGTATAGTACTAGGTCTTGGAAACACAGTTACATAAGACACTGTCCTTGTCTGAAAGCAGCATTGTTAATTCCATAGGACCTATAAAGGTCATATATTAACCTTTGATGAAGCTTTCTTATATAAAGTCTTTTCAGAACAACTGGCTTCCTTCTGCACTGCAGTAAAAGCTATGAAAACTGCTCTGAAACTTTATGTAGAATTGTTTTTAATTGGTGTGTTTTCAACCAAAAACATCTTTTGACTTAAGATTTCCTCTTTTTCCCAAATATTCTCCCCTTCTTTTCTTTGTTTTTTGCTTTTTGAATGATTTTTGGTCATACTTCCTCTGGATTTGGCTTTTTGTTTGTTTTTTTTTTTTCTTTTCAGTACCAGGAATCACACTCCAGACCCTACACTTGGCTTTGGTTTTTAACTGTTAATAGTTTCAAATGCTCCTTGAAGAAGTTGAGGTATAAGTAACAGGAAAACACGTTGCCCTATTTTCTTCATTTAAATTTTTTTAGCATTTGAAATTTTATACTAATAGATCCAGGCAATTTTTCACTTAATTTAAAGTGCCACAATTATATTAGCATGGTATTATTAGAACATTCCATTTATTATTAATAAGTAATGGATACACTCCAAGCTTTTAACAATGTAGAAGTGACTCAGGGGAATTAATTGAAGACATTAATATCTCATGTACCTTTCAGTTTTTTACATAAACTTATATATGTAGAAAAAAATAAACATGTAAAAGAAACTAAATAGATGGCATCCTAGATTATCTTCATTTTCCCATGTTCACCTGATGGGAATGAATGTGTAGATTTAAGATATGTATGGTGGTAATTTGATTATTGAGTCAGATGTGACCCAGATGAATGAGTATAATGACAGACAGATGATTTTTTCATGCTGCTGATATGAACCAATTTCTCGTGTTCCATATTTTAGCAGCAGTCATTTGCAGAATTGGCTTAGACTGTGGAAATATTCTCAGCAGGGATGTCATTTTGACTCCAGGACATTCTTAAACAACTGGAAGACATTCAGTGGCTCTGCATGATGATGAGGGCCAACAAGAGCTTCTAAGGATGGGCACTTGCCCTAGAATGAAGCCTTCCCCTCGCTGAGCTAGAAAACACCTTGCTTTGGCAATGAAATCTCCCTTGAGTTCTTATTTTTTAATGGTCTAAGAACTTGTGTTTTTATTTCTTATTTTTGTGGGGTATGATATAATCTTTTTTATGAATTTAGGACAGTGTCTATAGTGTGTACAGGGTCTCATTATGTCGATCAGACTTGTAATGGTCCTCCTGTTTTCAGCCTCCCACGCAGTGGGATTACAGGTGCACACCATCACAACCAGTCCCAATTGCCATCTCAGTGTGCCCCAGGAGTGGGGCTGGCATAGCATGTTGGGGATTGAACCCCAGATGCTCCACTCTGACAAAGCAGGCTCTTTAGTCTGTGGAGCTATCTGGCCATCCCTACAATGTAATATTTTGATATTCTCATCACAAAAAAAGCTAAACAGTTAAAGCAATGGCTGTGCTAATTAAGCTGATTCAACCATTATATAAATGTAGAAATTACTTACAATAGTCTTGTTTTACAAATAAGACTAAGCAATGATAGTTTATATGTAACAGGCCTGGTATGTAGAAGCCATAGAGTCTGCTTTAGGGGTTGGGGGTGGGAAAAGATACAGTATGGACAATGTTATTTTAAACTTCACCATTCTCTCCAGAGTAAAAGACTAATAAAGCAAGATCTTTCTATTACAGAGAAAAATAAAATCTCTAAGAAATGTAAAATTAAGGATATAGTATGTAAATTATAAAATATTATAATTTTGCATTCATGTTCTGATAGCACAAAATATCTAAGCTGTTTAACATTAAACCTCAGAGATCTAATTAAATGGAAAGCTAAATGATTCAGACATTTTAAGTAATTTCAGGGCTGCAGCATTGTATTTACTAGCAGATACAGTCAGTTCTTTCACTATACTGAGATATCACTTTGTCTATAACTTAAACATGCATTGATAGGTTTTTTTTTACATAAGATATTATCAGCAAAACAAACAGAGGACTGTGTATGACTTCAAAGCTTATTTATAATGTTTCTAAAAATTCAATGGAAAAGGAAAATAATGTCTTGATTTGCTAAACTTTAAAACATCTGCTTTTACTTACTTTTCAGTATTGAAAGTTTTCTGGATTTGAAGTGAATTTTTTTTGCCTTCCCTTTGTCTATACCACTACTTTACTATCTTCACAGTAATTTACACACTCAGACACAATCTATGACCACATGAAAATCTCTATGGCATGTATTACATGTGACAAAGAACACAGAAAGATACCTTAAAGGAGAGGTGAGGTATACAGAGCAGAATCCTTTGTGAAATACTCAAAACCTTCTATCATTCTTGCTAATACTATCAACATTGGATCACTTGCATGTAATGCACAAACTTAAATGTATTCTATCAAAAATGGTTCCAAAAGAATAAAAGGAACTTTTATATACACATACATATTTAAGTTGATGAGTTTTGCCCATATATTCCAAATTATTAATATAATGATCACTAAATTATTAGAATTTTTACCCCAAGAAGTGCTAAATCTGTTGGTAAAAAAAATTCTCATAATACATTTCATAGGGTTTTTGCTTTCCTTCTTGCCAAATCAAAAAGACTTAAATACTAAGACATATTGGAAATTTGAAAAAGATTGAAGAAAGATATTTCTCTACACTCAATTAGAATAGCTTATAAAAAAACACTAATATCCAGTTACTGTACTAGATATGTTGTCTACCATTACTTGACTTTCCCCTGTTAGAAAAGCAATGCATTTATTTCTTTTAAAACAAGTTACTCAAAAATCCAACCATTCCTTCTGATGCATTTTCTGATTTCTTAAAATTCACACTTTTATTTAACTTCCTACCAAGAGACAGAGGGTAAAAAAGAAAGGGAATATATTGGTCATCATTCAAACAGAATTTTATTCAAAGATCTTTCTTGGAAGCCTAGTTGAGACACTTTAAACATTTGCTGGTGGCTTCTTCTGAGGCTGGTTTAAAGCCCGTGGATTATTTGTGGTTAATATATGAAAGGAAAATTAAGAAAAATGAAGAAAATGGCCTTCAAGGAGCACACTTCTGAGGTTTCACTGGTGGGTTAGCTGACATTCTTTCCTGCACTTCCCCAGTTGAGCTGACCTCAAAATTCTTGGTGTCCAAGACTTCTAAAAGAATGTAAACCACATTATCTTCCCTAGAGGGGAAAACAGAAACAAAGTTGGATGATATATCAGGATACAGGAGAGGTCCACCATATGCTGGAGAAGGAGGGAGAGCTCCACTGCAATCACACGAAAATCAAGCTTTTGTGGGCATGGTTTTGGCCACATGAAAACAAAGAGTGGCCTTGCCATTTAAGCAAAGGCTCTTTATGGGCAGTTAAAAAAGAGTAAGTTGGGGGCCATTATTCTTGGTTTCTGTCACACACCTGTGAGATCAAGATGGGAGAGAGACTACAAAGATCCCTATCTCCAAAGCACTTTTTTTTTTTTAAATGAAAAGATATTGGAAGACAGAGGGATAAAGAGGGAAAGGAAGCAAATCCTTCTATGGCCAAATGAGAATGTTGGCAACACTGCTTTTTCTGGTTGCTTTGATTGTGCGCTGAATTCAAAAAGTTTTCAGCCGTGAATAATTCAATGCTCTGGCTTTCCCTTAGTCTCCTTTTTTTCATTGCATGTTTAAACATGGTTTGTGTTCAAGAATCAATTTAGCCACATGATTTGGAATTTGTATGACTTCATTTGAGGTAGAAGTAGACTGGAAATCTACTCTGGAAAATAAAGGAAATTTTCAGGCTAACAAGCTTCCTTTTTCTCTTTTTTCTTAAAAAATTCTCTTAAGATGTGTCATCTAATATTATCTTTAAGTCATGACTTCGAAAAAGATCATTTAAATGTCAGTACAACTCTAGGGACTTAGTCATAGACCTGCTATTTCTTTTTTTCCATTCTATGGACTCACCAAGCCTTTTAATTGTCATTCATGGACACTGAGCCTCCTAATTCTTTTCTTTCTCGTCCAGATCAGTTGATCTTTGAACATATTCATCTAACTGTCTAATGGACAGCAACCTATTGATATCTCACAAACTCTCCAGTTCAACATGATAAAAACTAAACTTATTTCCTTTTTCTCCATTCCAAGATTTTCTTCCTATGCTCCTTGTCTTAAGTATCTACCCATATATCACAAACCTCTAACCCACAATCACTGTGACTCTCTTGCTTTGTCCAAGTTCTGTCAACCAAGTTCTGTCAATATTTCTCCTCAAACTCCCTTGAAATTCATTTTTCTTCCTTTCCACTTTCACACTAATCCAGTTATCTCTGACAAGCTTAACTGAAATAGTGTTCTGATCAGCTTCCCTGTCAATAACATTTTACCCAATCAGTTGATTTTTCCTTCATTCAATACTTAGAGTTATATTTGTTGAAGTGATCCTCATAGAAGCAAATCATGTGATCAATAGAATCCAGCTTAAAATCCCTCTACAAGTTCTCATTATTCTTATAATCAACTATAAAAACCTTAGCATGACTTCAAAAAAGCTCTTGTTACCTATTCTATGCTTACTTCCCTACTGTTGATACTTCACTTTCCATTGCAGTCACTGGGAGTAGTAACTTCCAGTCATTAAAACTCACACAAATTTTAATCAGAATCTTCTATTTTGTTCATCCCTAATCAAAATATTACTTTCTTTGTGCTACTGTATGAATGTTTACATTGTCTCAAAATTTGTTGCTAAAAAAATCTATCACAGAGGTAGTAGAATTAGAAATTGGAGCAACTGAGAGAATAGGTCATAGAGGGAGAGCCTTCATGAAGGAATTAAGACCCTAGTATGACACCCTCAGAGAACTAAGATGTGAAAAAAAAAAAAAAAAGAAATAAGATGTGAAGTCTGAGAAGGAAGCCAACTCCAAGGTAGAAAGTGTAACATCCACCCCAGCCACACATTAGATAGGAAATCTTGACTTCTCAACCTCCAGAGCTATGAAACATAAATTTTATTATTTATGAGCTACTCACTTTATAGTATTTTTTGTTCATTTGTTTGTATCCTGTACCGGGGATACAATTCAGGATTTTGGGCTGCCAGGCAGGCCCTTATGCTGCTAAGCTATCTCTCTGGTCCACAGGATTTCATTATAGCAGCCAAATGGATTAAAACACTTTGAGGTACTTTTCTTGACTCCAAACTAGATCAAGTCCTCACTGATGCTTATAAACCACCCTAACTTCTAGTATATAACTACATACTATTGTAATTATGTTGTGTCTCTTCCACTTCTTTTTGAGATCACTGAGGTCATCAACCATGCTTGTGTTATTTACTACTCATTATCTGGCATGTCACTTATATAGCCAGCAATTAAACAAATGAATATATAAGTAATTTGCTTACATATTTCATTGTTCACTGACATAATAGGCCATAAGATCTCCCACATACAGAAGAAGTGTAGAGCAACCATAACAGAAATTAACATTCAGGGAGCTCCATAATCACACCATCCCATAGACTTTATAAGCACCACTGAACCAAATTCTTACTAGTTTTGAAAGTAGCAGGGCCAATTTTTAAATTCAAAGACACTTTTGCCTTTGACTAGTCCAAAAGTTGAGGGAAAAATTTAAAACTTAAGTCATTAAGCAGTTGTTAATTGTCAATTGTTCTTACTCCTGTAGCATGGTGTGGAAACAAGTATGAAGCTATTCAAGACGTTAAATATAAAGATACTGAATACTGAGCTGAAGGAATATTCAACAGTTCTTTGAAGCTCACTTCTATGACGCACTTTCACAAACACTTCTCAAATGTATTTGAAAACATGAAAAAAAAAACTGTAGGCTTATATAGTTAATAACATAATCTAAGAATAAGTTCCAGAATTTCCTATCTTAATCTTTGGATATGTCTCCTGTGATGTTACATATAGTATTACAGGTAGCCTTTGAGAGAGTTATAAATGACAGAAGATATATTGCTAGTGACATACATCATGGAAAAATAACACAACTGTGACAAAATTTGGTCTCAAAACTATTTAAGCAAGAAGTGTACCACCTGAAATGGTCTCACCTCAGCACTCCCCTTATACTCCTTTCATGATGTTCACTAGATTAAGTGTATTTTCAATTTAGAATATTTTTCCACTCACGATTAGTTACTGAAAAGCATCTCAATCAATTGACCACCTAAGATATATAATTGTGTTTCCAAGTTATTGTTTAAAAAAAAATAGAAACTGCTTTTAGGAACACTGGTATTGGAAACTTGATTTCATATAATTTTCCCCTTGCCTCTTTAAAATGTTAGTCCTCAGAAATAAGGAAGTGATACTACCTATCTCACGGGAGGGATATGCGTGCTCCTTTAGAAATATTAATCTCCAGGTAAGCAGTAGAATACATAGCCTGCAGCAGATATAAAATAGTAGTTACTTTCAACACAACCTCAACTACCTACTGTACTCTGAAGGAATGAGATAGCCCCTGGGTAAACAGAAATCATTCACATCTGACACTCGCTGACCACTCTGCAAAGCAGTCTGAAAGTTACTAATAAGATGAAACATCCAGCTGCCACATGATCCAGTAATTCCACTTGTAGGGTAGCCTAGAATATATGAAACATGTGTCCATACAAAAAACTATATGCAAATGTTCATAATAGACAAAAAGTGAAGACAACCTAAATGTCCATCACCATGAATGGTTAAATAAAATGTAATATATCTATACAATGGAATACTATTTAGCAACAAAAAAGAAACAAAGTATTATTCATGCATGCTACAAAATATATGCAAATTGGGGGAAAAAAACTATAGTAAATGAAAGAAAACAGCCACAAACACCCATACCTCATAGGATTCCACTAATGTGAATGCCCAAAGTTGACAGAGAAACTAGGTAAGTGATTTCCTAGGGCTGGGAGATGAAATGGTGGTATGAGAGGAGAAAAGGAGACTTGGTAAAGGGGTACTGGCTTTCTTCTCGGGGAGATGAGCGTGCTCCAAAACAGATGGCAATTATGATTGTACAACTGAAATATAGTAAAGACCACTGAGTCATACATGTTAATAGCAAACTGAATAGTACAGGAATAAATACATTTCCTAATAAAACTTTTCCAAGCAAAGGTGAAATAGTGCAAACAGCAATATATGCATGTTTTCCATTTTTATAAAAACACTGTATAATTTAAAAAAACACAGTCCATTACATTTGTTTTTTCTGTATAGTAATGCTTATTTTTGTTTTTCCATGTTAATGCTATAATTGTCCAAAATATATATAAAATTCAATCAAGTACTTTTACATTCTCTGTCTGTGTTTCTCTCTCTCTCACTCTGTCTCTCCCTCTGTCTGTCTGTCTGTCAGTCTGTCTGTCTATCTCTGTCTCTCGGTCTTTCTGTCTCTGTCTCTGTCTCTCTCTCTCTCTCTCTGTGTCTCTCTCTCTTCGACAACATTTCCATACAACAGTTCAGGCTCAGCCTTCTGAGTGCTGGGATTACAGGCATGCCAACACCACACCTGGCATTCTGACATAATGTTTCTTTTGTTGCTACTCGCCTCACTAGAATGTTAGAGTTGTCTATCTTGCTCACCCACATACTGTCAATGCACAGTGAAGATTCAAACAGTTTTGGGTGAATACTGCTAGCTTCCTACATCAGTGAAATTCCTTCATGAGAGGGCTGGCCAGATTGCTCAGCAGACTAAAGCGCCTGTTTAGGCAGAGCACAGTAGCGAGAGTTCAATCCCTGGAGCGCTATGCCAGTCCCACCCCCAGGGCATGCTGAAATGGAGACTGAGACTGAGAGTGGTGGTGCCTGCCTGTAATCCTAGCACTTGGGAAGCTGAGAAAAGGAGAATCACCATGAGTCTGATCTATGTGGTCAGACCCTGTATACCCTGTACTAAATGCATTTAAAAGAATATTTTTTCTTCATGAGAAAGTTCTTATAGTTTTATCATTATGCATAGTTTCTGAGTTTTAATCAGTAATCCCATTGTTTGTTTTTACAATGAGATGAGTGCACTGAGTCTCACTCTTAACAGAGTACTTTCTGTATGGACACCGTATTCTGCTAGAAATCACAAAGGTGTCAGGACAATTGAAATAAAAGACCATGGACAGCATTTTATACCTTTGTATTACCTTCAGTAAGCTTTTAGAACTAATACTCATTCAACTTTGTAATGACCCTTCCTTAAAGAGACAATAACATCAAGCCTACATAATTTTCTTAAATTAATGAAGCTTAAATCTTATCCTAGAATTTAATACCCTAATTTACTGATAAGAACCAGTCTTCTGTGTTGAGTCTAAATATTGCTGGACTTTGTAAAGTAAACTTCAAACACTTACTTCTGAAAACTTGACAAATTTTTATAGAAAGTACTTCTTGGGGTACAGATTTTCACTGTTGCTTTATCTCCTTTTCAAAACAATAGCTGGATTTGTAAAACACAGCAGAATTCCTTTTATAAAATTGCTCAATATTGTAACATGTTTGGATAAGCAGTAATGTTGCCATAGGCCAAGCTTGCTCCTTCCAGTAATGGGATGGTCCTTCTCAGCACAAACTCTGCCACCCCATTAGCCTATGACTCTCTTTAATGTTATGTGCTGGGATCTGAAAGTTAGGAGATAGGATATTGCTGCATCTGTGGGATTACTCACTTAATATTCAATCTAGGAAGGGCTTCTTATCATATAACATGACATATTCCTTGGAAATTTATTCCACAGTGTTTTGAACAATAGATTTAGTGAATTTAAGTTTTCTGTATATGGATTTTCAACCATTTAACCACACCCAAGGCTGCACTGTACAGCCTGGAACATACACACCTAATGGCTGTATTCATTTCTCCAGAATGGAGTCAGAATACCGATATTCAAGTGTATAATCTACTGGCTGTGTGACCTTGGCACTTACTTATCCCCTTCTATACCTCCTTTATCACCTCTAAAGCACAGATGGTAATAGTGTTGCATCAAGAGATTTTGATGATTAAGGGCTGGTGATATAGTTTAGTGGACTAAGTGCTTGCTTAGGTAAGTGCACGGGCCAGGATTTGATCCCTGGCAGCACATGCCATGCTGGACCCACCCCTGGGTGCATTGAGCGGGCAATGGAGTCCAGGCATGGTGGATTGATTACACACCTTTAATCCCAGCACTAGGGAGGCAGAAATCATGAGGATTATTACAAGTCTGAGCTGTACAGTGAGATCCTGCATTAAAAAAAAAAAAAACCCTCAAAGCAATTTTGATGATTAAATGAGTGAGTCCGTGGGAAGAACTTTGAACAGTACTTGTTGTATAGGATACTGTCAAACAATACTGGCCATTATGTTTAGGTTAAAGGGGGAATTTTGTTTTTGGAAATTTGAAATGCACTGATCAAAATTAAAAGATTGGATCTCATATAATAAAATTATTAAGAAGGCTTTATTTTAGCTTCAGGAATTTCATGTATATTTTATTTGCACAGCTCAAATAAGGACATTAGGAGAGGAAAATTTTAGCAGACACCAAATAGATGTGACATTATTTTTTATACAATTGCAGTTTGCAGTGCGGGACAAGGAAAGGTCCACAGCCCTCCTGCTAAGTGCAGAGGAGACACTTTTGTTAAACAGCCACATATTTCTTCATTAAGCAGTTTGTTAATGGCCCTCTTAATGACTACCAGTTTCCTCCACAATAAGAGCTTCTGATCTGACCTGTGAATTAATTTTTTCAACCTAGTAATAACTTTGAATGTACTGAGCATCATAGACCAAATAAGAAGCCAATTAGTTGTATTTTCCATCATCTGAATGAAATATGAATAAATCAACTTTATTAGACTAAACCTAAAGTGTTGTCTTTACTGGCAAAGGAGCCAAGCATTCTGCTGCTGACTCAGATTTCTTTTAGAGAATCAGGAATTACTGAATGATCTCTGCACTGAAATCAAGTGAGTTTCTTTAATTTTTTCCTTTGTGAAGGCTGGTCAGTGGTATAGTACCATTCAGTTCTACTGCTACTTCTATAAAATTACCTTAAAAACTCATCAGTTAAAGAACTAATTAGAAATTATGTGCCAGCATATTATTCATTTTCATAAGTAGTCACTGTTTCTTTTTTTCCTTCTTCATGTCATTCTCCATTTCCTTTCCCTTTTTCTCATGCTGATATTGGGAAGCCATGATGAATCTATTGAGCTACCATCTGTGGGAAGTAGACCTCAGGTAATCAACTCTTCAGCCAATCACAGTAAGCAAAAAAGAGACAACCACAGAAAGTCTGTAATCCGGCTGCAAACACTTGCCCACCATGTATTCGTTTTGTGAAAGTGAATTCTTGTCCCTTAAGTGTTTAGTTTTTCATAGAGAATAATTTATTTATTTATTTATTTATTTATTTATTTTTTTTTTTTTTTGTCTTTTTTTGAGACAGGGTCTCGCTATGCAGTTGAGGCTGGTCCTGAGCTCACTTTTGTAGCCCAGGCTGGTCTCGAACTCACACCAATCCTCCTGCCTCAGCCTCCCGAGTACTGGGATTACAGGCGTGCGCCACCACGCCCAGCTTCATAGAGAATAATTTAAATATATTTCAAGAATCAAACACATTGCCACCTTGTTCCTCTCCAGGTAGGGAGGAAAGGTACTTCTAACTAAATAGGAAATCTGGTTCATGACATTAAGGCATATTGGAAAAACATCTCATTTTTGTCATTTTCATGTGCACTCTCTTTTGGGCTTTTAAAAAAGAAATGAAATCTCACTTTTACTTTTAAATGTATCACCACCACTTGGAGATCTCCAGAGAGTAAAATTAAAACTATAATCAAAATTCATTAGTTACTTATAATCAAATGTTTAAATGCCTATTCAATATGTATTTTTCTTAAAAGATATTTTATATATTTGATAATTATTTTCTCGTATTGTTGGTAACACAACCATAATACACATAATTAACTTTAAACCCTATTTTGGAACTATTTTATCAACTTGCTTTAGTAGGATTCATTTTTAAAGTGACCTCAGCAACTACTTTGAAGGTAACAACATGCAATATAATGACCCTTGTTAATTTCCTAACATTCTGTTTTGAAATTCTGTTTCATTTTTATTGCTTTGTAATCTCTTTAAAATAAAAATAATCTTAAAAATGAAAAAGGAAAAATAAGGAACATGTCAGCTAATGACATAAAGAAGATAATTGACAAGCTATTTTATGTTTACAAGAACTTAATTAACAAGGTGGCTAATTAAAGACACTACAAAAAACTTGGTTTTAATATGCACAGGTTCTTACTACGAATATTTACTCTGTTGCATATTTTTCTGTCAGGCTAAGCCTCCAAGTGGTGAATGGGTCCCTGCCAAGTCTCTGAAAATAGATGGTTCAAAAATCTTAATTATAAGAAAGTAAACATGAGTTGAAGTAGTGCAGAGTCCTAATGAGTTAATGTAACAGGACTCAAGCAAAATCAACTCTCTTCAAAGCCAGCAGGCACAGCTCTGACAGTCATCCATCAAACTGAAGGTCCTCTTAATAAATGCCAATTACAGGGCACATATGCACAAACATGGCTAGCATAAGCCATAGAATCATTTCCTTCCAAGAAAATCAGTGACCAAAAAAACACCCAGGCAGTGCAAAACCAGCCCACCCAACAATAAACTCCTGCTCCTGGTCAGAATACTGACCAACATTACTTTTCTGTCTGTCTGTCTGTCTGTCTGTCTGTCTGTCTGTCTGTCTGTCCCTCTGTCCCTCTATCTCTCTGTCTCTCTGTCTCTCTCTGCCTCTCTCCATCTCTCTCTCTCTCTCTCTCTCTCTCTCTCTCTCTCTCTCTCTCTCACACTTATGAAAAGTTCAGAACCACACAGAAATTTGTTTGGGGTTACACAAATTCCTTCACAATTTGTATAGAAGTCGAACATAACTTTTTAAAAGCCATGACATGCCCATAATGTATACAGAGTCTCCAACTTCCGCCGTAAGCCAAGCTTTTTCCTAACTTAATCATACTCAAATTTCACCCCTTTTAAAGATCCTGATTTAAAAATGTTCACTCATTCTCCACAGTCCACAAATTTATACCATCTCTTCCTGTGGTATTTTATGTGCATAAATTAAAAAAGAATGGCCTCCAATGAGGATTAAAAAATTTGAAAAAATCATAGACCTTCTAAATTTAGCTTCTTTTTTATTTAACCATCAAAATATGTATAACAACAAAACATACCCTTCTCTATCCTATTATGAAATGATCCATTCACATTCACTTCACTACCTAGAGGAAGTGCTGGGAAACTTAAGAAAGTACATCCTAGGTTTGTGATTATATCACTATGTAATCTATCATACTGCAGAAATAAAGGACAACTATTAGGAAATACCTAAAATATATCCCACCGGTACTTTTAACACTTACTATCATGGAATTCTTACTATTGTGTAAATCCCAAATTTCCAAAATACTGGTCTGATTTCTTTTTAGCTATCCACCTGGCCAGGCAAGGAGGTCATCCTCAAACAGGTTTCTTAGTGCCATTTGAAGACATCAGCTAAGCAACAAACCACTGCTTAAAGAATGTGGCTGTAGATCTTTTGTCCAGAAGCCAGGGGCTTTAATTTTATACCACAGTATTGCTTCCTTAATAGAAATAGGATTTCAAAATGAAAGGCTATATTCTCCTATGATGACAGAGAGAATTAATGGAGTAAATGAAAACATGTATGTTTGATATTTTTATGCAAATGGATTAGAATAGTCTGCATTAGTCCCAAGTTGATGTCTTATCTAATTGCCCTTAAAAGTGACATCTTCCATCACACATGCAGATCTGTGCTAAATTCATTTATTTCCATCTTGCCTGAAATTATGATGAATGGTCTGAGCCCCATTCAATTATTTAAAATGTGCAAAGAAACAGAAACAATGAAACTGGCAAAGCCCACTACATTCTTAGGAACAATTTAGGCTAATTAGCATCAACTTCTCCCCCATTCATCATACTCCTTTAGAAATATAAACAAACTGTCAGCTCTAACCTAACAAACAGATCACTGAGCTACTTAACACAAATTATTCTTACATGAAAAGCTCCTTCTCAGGCAATATTCTCCTTTAGGGCATCTGGGAAGCTGAGCTATTAAAATTGAAGACATATGTTCCAGTCAAACTCAACTCCCAGATTGTAATGATCACTGTTGTGACAGTTTTCAGTCAGCATACTTGCTGCTAATAACACAGCCCTAAGCTTGAGGGAAATAAAAGTCAAACGAAATGATGCAACAGAGCCCTGCATGCAGAGGACACAGCCTCATACTGCCCATCATGATTCAGCCAAAGAACCTCAACTCTCCTAGTCTCCTGGTGCAGTTTAAAGCTCCTTGTTTGCTTTATGAGTTGCAAGGGATGGGAAAGGAGCAACATGTTCTGGGGTAAGACTGTGAATTTCAACACAAGTTATTTTTCACTCTGCTAAGAGGCAGTGTTACTTAGCTTCGAATATTCAGTTGAAGCTCATTAATTTTGTCTACCATTGAAGAGAAGCTGGAGAAGACACAGTCGGAGAGGTTCAGGTGGAGAGAGGAACCCCGAACTCTTTCCTGTCAAGAAAGGGGGCATCTTACACTAGAACACTCTGGCTAAATCCTGCCTTTATATTGAACCAGTTAATATTTTCTTCATTGTTTCAATGAAGTCACACATGTAGTGATTCTCATGATTTTCAGCAATTTTGTTCTAGAAAGTCTCCATGAACACTGAATTAGCCAATACTGAACCCACTGCTCTGAGGGGAAATAGAAGGTTATATTCGTTTAAGCTTCTAGTCACAACATTTTCATCAAACAATCAATATGTAATCTTATTTTATGTATACTTCTGCTTAAAGACTTTTATAAAATATATTGTTGATTAATACTGAACTCACAATCAATAGCACTATGATTCATACCTGAATGAAGCTTACCTAACACCTGTTGTAAGGTACATACTTGGGAGCCACTGAAATTACAAGCCAAAAAGCATGAAAGTGCTAAAAACATGACACTGTATAGCCCATGAAAAGGACACTAATTTTTTGGTGTGAAGGGAGAGTATCATCCTTTTAACCTCAGCTGAAACATGCATATTAGATGACTGAAATTTTCACCCCTTTGTATATGTCTGAAAATAACAAAGAAAGCATCCAAGTTTGTTTGTTTCTCTTTTGTACCTGGGATTGAACTCAGGATCTTGTGCTTGGAAGGCAGGAGCGTAAGCCACTAAACTTATATCCTTGGCCCCTCAAGTTTTGATTTAGGGGTAACAAATATATTTAAGTAGGTAAATTGACAATTATGAAATCTACCAGTTGTATTGTGCATATTTTCTTTCCTTCTCAAATTCTTCACACAAGGCTTCTGAGTTATTCCTATCACAGGTCCTAGTCTGAAAATAAATCAGGTATTTCCTAAGCTAACAAAAGATATGCACATCAACTTCCTAGTAATGTGATAAACCATAAAGCCTTTCAGATACATTCCATTTCTTCAGAATCCTAGAAATATCAACCTCAATGACACCTACACTTACCACTGTAATACCATGAAACCGCAAGCAGCGCATACCACATGGCATCGTGTCTCCCTTACTAAAACGCCGGAGCACTGTTGTTTGCTACAGTGGAGAAGTGTTCTTCTCAGCATCCATTTCCTCCTTCCCCTTTGAGCCTCCATCACAGACATTCTAACCATGCTGTTTGTACTGGCTGGCTATTGGTTTTAAAGCCAGTTAATGATTCCTTCAGGGATAAGTACACAGTTCAGCCTGAGCTAACAACACAGGAGGTAATCTTTGCTGAGCATTCCAGGAAAAATGATTCCCAGTGCTGAGAGCCATGGTGTGCATTAACGTGTGGATAAAGCTGACCCTGCAGAAAAATGTGAGGTCCTTGATGACGTGGTCAAGGTGCAGAAAAGCATCTCACATTTACCCTATCTGATATTCTAAGTGCAGTAGTCCCTCACTATTTCACAGCTTGACTTGGGCAGACTCGCTATTTTAAAGGTTTTCGAAAAATGTTAATCTAAATTATTGATCATGGATTTTTGCTATATCATGGGATTCTGTAGTACTATACAGTATACACATGTTGTTAGAATTACATAAATTCATGACCTTCGAAAATGATTCAGAACATTAAAGTGTTTTTATTTTTTAATTTAATTTAATTTAATTTTGAAGAGTAACAGCAGAAGCAAAAATAAATAGAAAAAATACAGACACAGGGCAGCATACAAACGCATATGTTATAGATTTCTGAAACAGGAATGGCTAATTAATAATAGTTGTTATATCATCTATTTTTGTCACAGAAGTGTTTTTGAAAGTGTGGGGAACATTTATAAGAGTGTGGGAAGGGTCTGTAAAGATTTTTTTTTTTTTTGCGGGACCCGGGTTTAAACTCTCGACCTTGCACTTGCCAGGCAGACACTTGTGCCTTGGAGCTATCTCCCCAGCCCAAAGATTATATATATATATATATATATATATATATATATATATATATATATGTGTGTGTGTGTGTGTGTGTGTGTGTGTATACTAAAATAAATATACCATCACTACTCTGATTTTCAGTTATCACAGAGGTGTCTGAAACATAACCTCCATGATAAGTGAAGTAACATGGCATTGAACTCATAAGCTTCTAGACTTCCATGATAAAGGCAAGTTGGGTGGAAAAAAAAAATATATATATATAATTAGTTTATGCTCTGCTTCTAGCACACACAGAGCAAAGACAGATTACAGTAATTCCTTGAATTATCTTTGGTTCATTATTTTATAGCTTCACTTCCTGGCATCATGAATGGCACATATCAACCACTGATAAAGACAGCAAATTCAATTAGTAAGATGAGAAACTAGTTCCATGGACAGAATGAAATGATGTGCCACACTAACCACAGAATGATTAAATAGGATGGCTGCCATAACATTGCTGCCTATTGAGAAGAATGATCTTATCTCTATAATTATGTAGGAAGTGATTTATATATATATACATATAATATTTAACTCTATTCTGATATATCAGAAAATATATTAATATACCCAATTAAAAGTCATTGTGCAGTTTTACTTCAACGTCTTTAACTCCAGGTTCTCTGCATTAAGATAACAAATAAAACAATGTTATCCAAGTTTTATTCATAAATATAAAAGAACATATCAATTTTTTAAAGTTTTTGCCCAGTCCTCCCATGCTTTATGTGTGGTTTTCACTCTATGGTTATCTGTGGATGCAAAACTGTGTGCATCATAAATTGCAACTGCAATTGACTAACCTCTGAAACACTGACAAGTGGCTAATTACTCCCACAGGTGGCCAACTGCTCTGGCCAGTAGCCCATTGTGGGAGAGTTAATTGCACAAAAGAAAGAGGCTTCCTTTTCAAAATATCTACACCTAGTTTTTGAAGTATGAACGAACAGATGGTGACATATGGGGGGAGGGGTCAAGGACAGAGTGCTAGCGGGTGATGGAAAAATTGATATTTTTTAACAAACAAATCATCTAATAGGAACTTCTCTCCAATGGTGGTGGAATTGTATCATCCCCAAAAATATCTGTTTTTTGAGAATGAGTAGAAGAGAGGAGCTTGAACAGCCCAAACATAAAGTAACTGAAGGAGAAGGAAATAGTTACCTGATTTGATTAGTATATACCATATGCATGTTGAAATATCACAAAAACAGATAAGTATGTACAATTGTTATATGTTCATCAAAATCTTTACTAAAAATATTTGAGAAAATGAAAATGCTATCTTAATTTTTTCATTGCATACTATACAAATGTTTCAGGCTGTCACAGTGTACCCCATAAGTATGTACAATTAGACAACAATGATAGTTTTTAAAGCCCCAGTTAATACTCTTAAAAAGAGATGAGGCTATCTAGCTAAACGTTTTTGAAATAATTTTGAGGTCACCAGACAAGAAACTTTATTTTTTCTTTAGCTTGTTATAAATTTCAGATATCACTGCCATAGCAATTTTAAAGACGTTTTGAGTCCATTCTTCAGATCACGTAACATGCAGCATTAAAAAATCATGTCTGAGTGGGCATTTTGTTTTCAGTTTATCTGTGGTTATACTATATCATTAACTTCCTACTAAAATGTCCCTAAGCTCTATGTAACATTCCTATATCAAAGCAATGTGGTCTCGTGAAATTTAAACTTTAAAGATGTCTTTCCATGACACACTTCCATCAAGAATTAGGTAATTTTTCCAAAGATCTACATAGTCTCTGTTCACTATAGGCAGGAATCTTAGGTTCAAAACTAGTAGCATAGCAACAATCAGAATAAAAAGGCACCTTACACACCAGAATTGAATAAAAACTGGATTTCATTACCATCCATTTAAGATGATGTCTTTAGTATGGAAGAAAGTTCAAAACATCTAATAATATCAGGTTGATGAGACTGGGGCACAAGCACCCCCATATCCTGTACCAAAACCAACAATTCAAGGGAAATTTGGAAATATCTACCAGAATGTAAAAAACATTGTGGTTAACCCCAAAATTTATCCTCTAGGAATTATCTTACAAATAAAAGAGTTTACACACATATATGCATACATTCACATGGATATATGGTACATGTAATTAGAGTACACACACCAACACACTGATACATGCATATTCACAGACATATGTGTGGCTGAATATACAACTTTCAGGCTGCTTACTGCATCATGGTTGGTGCTATAATTCAGATCTAAAATGTTTCCCAGAGGCCAATGTGTTAAAGATTCACAACCCAACATGATGAGCTTTACCAGGTGATCAAAATGAACATCATAAATGAGACCCATGTAAACATTCTGTAACAGTGTTGTGGTATCCTAAAGTACAACATCATGTAGAAATGTGGTGTTTCACCCAAACCATGAAGAAACCTCAGACAAACCCAAAAAGAGTAATAGTCTATAATATTCTTTAGAAATGTCAATGTTATGAATAATAAAGGCTGATAAATTGTTCCAGATTAACAGGGACTAATGAGACATAACAGTTTAAAACAATATATGATTGTAATGCATAACTGGTATGGAGGGAAGGTGGGTAATATACTAAATAGTAAATTACTGTATCAATGTTATAAAAGTATTGTGTCAGCAACCAATTTATTGAAATTTTGTTGAAGTTGGTAAGAATTATAATTCTAAATATCCTCATTTCTAGGAAATAAACTCTGAGATATTTACAAGCTGAGGACCAAAATGTTTGTAATTTGTTTGTGATTAGTTCAGACAAAAATAACATCAGTGAGGGATATACAGATGGGTAGATAGGTAGACAGACAGACAGACAGACAGACAGACAGTTATAGGGAACAAATGAAAAAGTTGATGAGACAAAATGTCAAGAGTTGTTGGCAAAAAGTTAAGGGTCCCTTTCTGTAATTCTCATGTTTTGTCTGAACTTTTTTCCAATTTTTTAAAAGATGCATCCCATATTTGTGTTAAGATGTCCTGTATCTTACAGACATCACCGTAAGACACCTCTGTATACCTGCCATAGATCTGTTCATGTCTCTGAAATTGTACATCAAAACTTTCCACAGTATTTGCTTTTGGACTTGTGGTGGGGTTAGGTTAGGATTGTTGAAAGGGTGGGACCCAACCTTCATTTAATGTCTTTCTGTCCTGTCATAACTTTGCAAGGGCACATAACTTTGTAACAAGAATGCCTAATTAATTTTAAAGCAAACTGGTGGACTCCTAAGGGCCTCTGAAGCCTGATCTTTGCTGGAATGCTGCCACTTTCCACTTACTCAGGGTGTGGCCTGGACAAATTCAGGTAGTTTCCTTGATTATGAAACTCCTTAGAAGACCTGGTTTCTAATTTCAACTCTGCCACTAACACATTGGATAAGGGTAGGCAGGCCATTTGATATCCATAGGTCTCAAATCTCTTAGGAATGTATAGGAAAGAACTCAGTCATTATTCCTTCTCAAGTCCAATTTTTTTCTATGAAAGAGATTTGGTTTTCTAGTATGATATTTCCTTTAACAAGACTTCTTCTGAACTGTAGCATTCAAATGGAGAAAAGATGACCCCTTCTAATTTATCTCCTACTAGAGGACCTCCCAACCTCTGCGACCATAGTCTACGGATTATTGAGACTCAGGGGTCCCAACAAGAGAGAAGCAGGAGGCACTGAACCTTTGTGTTTATGGCTAGCTGCTCCTCCTCACGTAACTGTCTGAGTCCTTCGTCTTGTCAGATCAGCAGCACATCAGATTCTATGGCACACCAAATCCTACTGCAAACTGTGCAGAAGAGAGATCTAGGTTGTGAGCACCTCCGAATCTCCTGGAAGCCGTATCGTCCTCCCTTGCAAACCCCTCTGTGCCTGTCCATGGAAAAACTGCCTTAAGGAAAACTGGTCCCTCATGTCAAAAAGGTTGGGAACAACTTCATTAATGGAATTTAAATACGCTTTTAATCCTGTGGAGTTGAGGCCACATGATTTTTAATGATTTGAGATTTCACAAATTCAGATGCCCAGGCTATTATCTCCCATCTCCCACCCTTTCTCCTTCCTGCCTTCCACCGGGAGCATTTCTCCGTTGTTTCTGTGTGCCCACCTACAAACTTCCTGGGGTGGCCATCAGAAGCAGAGCATTCCTAGCCAAGTGGTGCTCTGTTCTCGCATCTCTTCCCCCTTAACATTTAAATTGGTGTGCACTGCTGAAGGAAATTTAATCCATATGTTTCTGAGTAATTTACACTTCACACATCAAAATATTCAGTATAACAGTCGCTTCTTGTCTCAGTAATCCTTCTGAGTCTTTCTTAAGGGCTTTCATTGTTAATGTTCTTCATTTAGTAGTCAAAAGTGGAATTTGAACTCCGTAATGACAATTCTTTATCTTTTTATTCTTCACCCACTTGGTAGACTTTGCCAGGGTTTTCCTCCCTGAGGTAAGAAACTCTTAGCTCTAATACTCTTTACTTTCTCCAACTGCAGAAAAGAAGTATTAGTTTAGGACTTCCCACTGTGTACCAACGATGCCAGGCTCTGTGGAGGGAGCTTCATATGTATTTTCTGTAATCTTCACATTGAACAAAGTAAAAATAATTTGCTTCCTACTTGTGCAGATTCCCGAACCTGAAGCTCCAAGAGATTCAATGATCAGCCTCAAAGTGCATGATTGGTAAGAACCTAGCTAGATTACTAACTCCAAAAGCTCCACTGTGCTCTACACATTAAATGAGAAAACGAGCAAAGGTCAAGCTCCAGCTTCGGTAACCAGAGGCTCTGCTGGCAGATTTATCCACTCCAGTTTCACTAGCAACCTCTACTTTCTCAGTGCAAATATCACTTCCTCCTCTTGTATTTTGCTATCTTTTAAATCCTTTTTGTCAAGCCTACTACACTTGAACATAACCACAGTTTTACGGCTATTTTCCTTTTAAACTATGCACTCCTGAAGTTGGGTCATCTTCATCATCCCAGAGCCCAGCCCAAAGTAGATGCTCAATAGCTATACAGGTATGTCAAGTTGAATATCTCTTTACTTAAGGCTGGGGTAGAAATGCTTTTGTTAGTTCATTATTCACTTTGGGCAGGGGAGATGTGGTGGGTTAAAACAAGCAGATCCTCTTCACAGCCAGCAGTGTTCAGGATGGGAGCTTGCATGTGGACGATTGAATCCACATATTCTCTTTAAAGTACAGATCAGCAGCACATAGTTGTTGGTGTAGGCAGAATGGAATTTGGACAATTAACTTTACTTAATACATGAAGTAAAGCAAAACAATGGTACTTATTATTGATTGCTACTTATAGAACACTCTTTATGTTGCAGATATTATGCATAAACAGAATAGTGCCTAAAATAGTCTTATTGCTTTCTTTTTGAGACAGGATCCTACTATGCAGTG
>PVJA010022237.1:0-34553 GCA_004027025.1 Myocastor coypus
TATATTCTTCTGCAAAGTAACTTTTGAAATGACTGGCTAGCATTCCTTTCTATGGTTGTATCGTATTTACCAAGGCAATTCTGAGTTGCTCCATCTTAAGAGTATTTCAACATACTCATTATTAAATCTACTAGAAGTAATGTTTTTGCACAACCTTATAGACATCTCAGATTTATTTTACAAGGTAAATACCTAACACTCTAATTGCTGTGCTAAATAAAGTTTACATCTGTGGGGCTTCTCATGTTCATTGCCAAACTGTAATCTAGAAAGTTATACCAGAAATTGAATGCGCCACCAAAACCATATTAGGGGCAGAGACTCTCAGAAGTCACTTATTTCTTTTTTTCTTTTTAGAATTTTTTATTTTATTTTTTTCTTGTTTCAGAACTTTTGTTTGTTTATTTATATATTTTTATGGCCGGATCAGCCTGCCCTAAGGGCAGGGCTGGCGCAGCATGGGGTGCCGGGGATCGCACCGCAGTCCCTGCAGCCACCTAAGCTTTCCTAAGCAGGCGCTTTAGACCACTGAGCCATCCTGCTGGGCCCCAGTCACTTATTTCCTAATAAGTAATGTTTTATTTTTTATTATTTTTAATAAGAAATGACAATATGGAAGTTTAAAAACACATTAGTAGTACATAACCCATTTTTGAAACAATGCATATTGTCCTAGTAGTAGTTACACAGAGCATGGGATGTAGACATGATAATTTTTCTAATCATTATTGGTACAAAAATTTTCTTGTCATTGAACTAAGAGAAAGTAGCTGCATACATAGTTCAGTATTCCTTAATTGCAGTGGAGGATTGGCAGAACTGGCAATGCCAGAGTCTGTTGATTTATGCCTTTTACAGTTCAGCATACTAATCTAGCTTTACATTTAAGCCTCCTGGTTGAACTTTTCTGATGGATGATTAAGGCTAAATTAAAGTAAGACCTGTATAAGAAAACATGGAACTTTTGTATCTCCCAAGGTCAGTAGAATCCCATCTGGATTTACCTTGAAACTATGTACAGGGCTTTGTAGAACTGTTGTCAGTGTCAGCCATCTGAATGAGTTACGGCCATTGCTTGACCAGTTTGTTCTCTGTGAAAGTCTGAGACAATGTTTTCTCTCCAGGTATCTCTCCTCAGGCACACTATACATCTTAAAAAGCCCACCCAAGCACAAAGAAAACATATTTTCAATTTCCATGAGGGCCATATTTAATATATTTGAATTGATACACCTTTAATTGATTTCTTCCATTTTACAATAAATAGAAAAGTGATTTCTGAAGCTTAGACATTACGAAGAAAAGAAATACAAGGATGAGCCACTAATTATATCCCTTCCTGAAAATACACCTTCTTCCTGTCTGTCTGCCTGTCTGATATTCTCTCTCTCTCTATCTCTCTCTCTCTGTCTCTCTCTGTCTCTCTCTTTGTCTGTCTGTCTGTCTGTCTCTTACTCTCTGGCACACACACACACACACACACACACACACACACATACACACACTCCCTTGTTCTTTTGGAAACTGTATTACCAGCTCTCTTTTTATCAGAAGAGACATAGCATTGCTAAAACAAATTATTCACTGCTTTTCTTGGTGGTCCAGTCTCTACTTACTTGTTAAAGAAGTTGTTTATTTTATCTTAGCTCTGAGAGAATATGAGAAGAGAAAACATTGTAATATATATCCCTCATGCATTGATAGATACTAGGTTATCTTTAATTCTAGATTTAATAGTCTACTATTCCTAACTGACTTCTGCAATTTAAAGTAAGATCTTAAAAGAGAAGGTAAAAGGAAAAACTAAAATTGCATAATTTTAAAATTTTATATATTTTACCATTCCCATTATCTCACACACACCCACACACACACACACACACACACACACACACACACACGCACGCACACACAGCTATGTTAGGTACAGGGTCAGTCTCTTGCTATTCAGTAATTAAGAAAGTACTATAGTAATGTATTCATTAATTGACATAGTCGTCGAAATATTGACTTTGTTTTTGTTCTTTTCCAGAACTTAAGAACATTTTATGGTATTTTCTCAGTTCACTAGCCTGTTCAAGCTTGTTCTTTTCCCTCAAGAAGGGAAACTCCACATTTGGGTAAAGGTAGAAATCCTTGTACACCTATAAGAATCTGTGGCTATCTTAATGTTTTCAGAGGTCTAGAATTTTCTAAAGAACATTTTCCAAGCTTTTTTTTCCTAGAATATTAATATTCTATATAATTTTAACATCTAGCCCTAGAAAAACTAGTTCTAGGCTCAACAGGCTTTAAAAAACAGGAGGTTACAGAGAAAAGCAAGATTCATTCCTATTTAAATTTCCAATGTCTTTATTAAACACTGAGACATGAATATCTGAATAAAGACTCTATAGCTCTTCTTCATACTTAGGGGATGGTGGAAGCATTTTTTAGGCACACCAATTAATTTCTCACTAAACATGTCATGGCACTCAGTGAATCATTGCCAAAAAGTGCTATTTGACAAATGGTATAATGACAAGAATGTCCTGCTAAAAGTAGTAAGAGCATGATCTAATTAAAAAGAAAATGTATATTTATAAAGCAAAAGTATCACCTTTCTAGTCCCAAGCCCACTTTAATTCTATGAAACTCTTCATGTTATGGAGTTTCATAAATGGAGACAAGCATAGAATCGATCTGCATAAACAGCTTTCAGGCCTGAGAGTTAATTCCAAGATCAGCTTAATGACGTGCGATCACATATTTTTTTCATCTGTTATGGAACAGATTCAGAAACATGAGAATACATTATACGAGTATGGTTAAGTATCATTTTGACATTTTATTTGTTTAGTTATGTGTGTGCCTGTGTGTATGTGATTGTGTGGAGCAGATCTTAGAATTACAGTAAAAAGAGTTTCAGAGACATTAAATTATCCTAGATGTCCTCTTGTTTTGCAGATGACAAAACAGTTGCAGACAGATCAAATGGTATGACCAAGGTTGCCAGGTTAGTGATAATGAATTCCAAGCCATTGCTCACACGGTCTGTCCCAATAAGTCAGGCCAATGACTGTCTAGTCCATTTGATATTGCCAATCATTTTGCAGTATCTCAGCCTGGCTTTTCCGAGATGATACATAGAGCCTGAATTTTCTCTAGGCACCTCTGGGCCCAAGATTATGTTATCAACAGTAAAAGCTTATGGAGTACAGCGGCATGTCACCATAGTCTCAGCTCTTCTCAAGGCTGAGGTAGGAGGAACATTTGAGCAAAGTAATTCAAGATACACCTGGGAAACATAATGAGATTCCCCTTCTCAAAAAGAAGAAATTTTCTAGAACTGCACTGACTTGTTTCAAAATGTTGGCTTGGACAATCTCTTTAGACTCCCTCTTTAAAATGGAAATAATAGTAATCTATTTCCATATTTCATCAATTTTTCAGATAAGATTTTGACTCAGATTTTTAAATATTAGATCAGACAGCACTTACAACCATTTGGTGCTTGAATTTAATGAAACATTATAGATTTAGCTATAGGGTTATCGTGAAGATCAAATAGTTAATGTATGCCAAACTCATAAAACTGCCCAGTGTGTGGTAAGTGTTATACCTGTGCTGCTATTACATTTGTGTTAATATCATTCTTACAGTCAACTTGATAGTATGACAGTGTATGCTTGATAAAGTCAGACTAGTGACAAAATATCATCCATCCTTTTGCATCTAATTCTCATGCATGTAAAATCGCTGTCTTTTCTAAAGATTGTTTTCAATTATAGTACCTAACCTGATACCTAGGGCTTGCTAGATATTCAATAAATATTTACAGAATGTGTTGTCTCTTATGCCCCAAAGAAGAGGTAAATTTACTCCCGATGTTGGTAATACACAGAAGCATGAGTTTTAGTATACTGTGATCATAGCATACACATTGAATAAATAATGTGACCTTTTGTGTTGCTTCTGAAGAATATCTAAAAGCATTAATAAGTGCATTATCAGCCTCTTGTGCAGTGTAATGTATTAGAGGAAAGTGAAGATTTCAAAATTACAGCAGGATCAGAACTACATTCGACAATTAAATAAGAATAACAGAAAGGTACACATAAAGGAAAGACTGAATACTGCAAAATGCAAACACTTATGTTGCCTTTTTTACTTTTGTAGATTTTATAGCAAGATTATAGTACTTTTATAATGGAAAAAAATAAAAATAAAATTCTTATATCCTAGCTTTTAACCTAATGACCTCTTACAGTGTTGTACTCCATTGGCAGCCATGAACCTTTGGAAGATAAATTTTCTTTTTACTATTTATTCTAAATTTAAAGGCTGTAAGTTTCATTGTGTGACCTTCTTGTTCACAGATCATGAGGCACTATAAAAAGAAGGAACTGGTCAGTTATTTCTCATGGGCCTATAATCTTAACTGCTTTAGTCATATCCCCGGCTGACTCTTCTCCCCTATCAAAGCAAACCAAGCTTTCACAGTTTCCCTTTGATACATAAGGTAAAACAATTTTTATGCATCTTAACAGTTGCCAGAGCTTCACCTTTAATCCCTGCCATACCCATTTAATTTTTAAAAGTTAGAGAAAAATCTTCAAACACATCTTATTATTGCTGACATCCACTTAATGGTGTGTGAACCTATGCTACCATTGTGCTTGGGGAGACTGGCTATTTTAAATATGTGAGGCAGTCATTTCAGTGTTTAGATTACTTAAATAAGCTATAATTATGAAAGATTAGATTTGTAAACATAGTGTGAGATGATTTTGAGCCTAATACTCCTAGCAAATAAAATCTCAGGGCAGAAATTTGGGCCAGTTTTCCTAGTCATATGTTGTTCTATATGATTGTGTCTCTGTAAATTTTCTCGTCGCTGAGACGAAATACTGAACACCCAAAATGAAAGGCATGAACGTTCACTTTAGCTCACAGTATGTAGATGCTTCAGTCCACAGTCAGCTGGTTCCCAAGCAGGACAGCATGGAAGAAGAGGGTCACTGGGGAAACAATTCATGGAGTGGCAAGCAGAAGGCAGCAGCAGCAGCAGCCTGCCTTCTGTCTTTCCTTTTTATGCTATCTTGGCTACAAGCCTACTGAGTGGTGCCATTCACACCCAGGTTGGGGTTTGTGTTATTCATATCCAGATCTATACTAAACCATTTTGGTTACTACATATACTTAAGCACACACTCTAATCCAGAACCACATTCTCATAATCCAGCTGCTTCTCCAAAGCTTCCCCTGAGTGCATTAGTCTTTAGTGGGACATCTTAGATACAAGCTGTAACAGTTGGGAATTTGAAACAAATACCATCTCATCTATCTATGATGCTAATAATGCCTCTCTAAAATTAAAGGTACAGTATTAAACTATACTCTCAATGATACTTTTGTCACAACCCATTACAATAGTCTTTCCTCCTTTAGCTCACATTTATGCACTCTAATTACACTGCAGATTTATTTGCTTCAGAGTACACTTAGCAACCAAATTTTGCCTCATCATCCCTACATCTTCCATTCATTTGAACACACAGAAACATAGGAAAATGCTCAGCTTCTGCTGTGGGAATTTTTATGCTTATACTGGCTTAAGAGAATCAATTGTTAAATCTAACTGTGAGCTGCTTGTTAAAGCCCCGTTTGGTAGCTTGCAATCAGTCATTGTAGGAATATTCATCCACTGAAATGGACGCAGACTACAAATCAAGAGGTTTTTTTCATACCATGGCACCATTCATTCATCTATGTTACTCCAAGTCATCCTAGTCCCTGGATACAAAGCATGCTCTGAAGCAGGAAGAGTGTTCAGAACACAAATATTTCTCTGCCATAAGTAGGATAACCACAACTTCATTGGAGTGTATCTTAGACTTTCCTGAATTAAGCCCTGAAGTTCCTGTATTCCAGAAAAATCTCAACCATGTGTGAGATGAAATCTCAGTATTACGCATTTCTGTCATCTATGTAGTTGCTCAGATTACAAATAATAGCATACAAAATTGATCAAAGTAAAAATTTTAAACATCAGCTGTGACCTTCAAAAAAAAACTGATAGAAATTAGTTGTCCAATCATCTTAGCTATCCTGGATTTATACTTACATGAATTTTTCCTTCCTTCTTTTCACTATTGAATATCTTTTATCTTGTTGTTTTTTAAATGTGCGTCACTTCTAATATCTTATCTATTATTTTTATACTCTTTTTAAAATAAAACCAAAAATACAAAGGGCAAGCAAAAAAATAAGGTTTATTGAAAGAGCTAATGTTTAATTGTTTGATGAATCTTGCACGACTATATCTGGTAATATGAGCAACAAATTCAATGATAACAATATATAACAGCCTTTGTTAATTTCATGTTCTTGTTTTGAAACTCTGCACAATGTTTATTTTTTTGTTGCTTTTTTGCCTTTCTTCTTGTTATTCTTTATTTGTTTGTTTTTACTCTTTAAGATAAAAGAAAAAAATCTCCTCGATTCTGAGCAAACCAAGGATGATTTGTTACCTCATCCTTCGTTAAATGTCTCTAGCAACAGACCTTAGATGGAGCTTCCTGTGCAGGCCATGTAGTGTGAGCTCACACTCATGTGAAGGAAGATGAGGGAGGCCAGCTGATGTATGAAGGGTGCTGGTTAGGAAATCAAGCTAAGCCAGGAAGATGAGAATAAAGTCAGCCCGATCTGATAAGGAGCTCTGGAGTAAGAACTATACGACAAAGCTGGTATCACCTTGAGGCATGGCTGTGTTTGTGTTTCCTCAAGTCAGTTAGTCACTGACAGTTTTCTGGAGAATAGTTGGCAAGATAATTTCCACTTAGTGAAACAAGTGTTTTTGGTGAAAGGGACAATGGGCTCCTAGGAGCCAGTGCTAGCAACTCGTGGGAAATAGGTGGATGAGTCAGATTGGTAAAAGGGATGTGAATGAGGCCCCACTAGTATTAATACTCCCAGATGTTAGGAAGTTATTGCGATAAGGTCACATATATTCTGGCCTTAAAGCTAACCGGAGGCACTTACCTTGATCACTAATTACCACTCGTTTACTATGTAGGTACATGGAAGGACCTGATGACTTGTCAGAGAGAAAGCAGATTTCTATTTCTTAGTTCATCTTCATTGTGACAGATTCTTCTGGGCTTCCAGAGGCTATAGGGCAAGGAGTCCCACAGTTCTGAATCAGTTTCATAACATGGGCACTACTTTACTGGAATAATGGCTCTGAAATGTATATTTTTACACTGCCCAGAAAATGAAAGCATTTGTGAGTTTGGCCTAGGGTAGCACTTCGTCATCTGTCCTACAATACAAGGTTTTGCACAGCAGAAATGGTGGAATCACATCCCCATGGGCACAAAATCATTACATTCATTTTTCTATCTGGATGTTTTCCATTTTCAGAACACAACAGTTTGGAATTACAAAACACTTTTTGGTGAGAACTTTGAAGTATGAACAAAAGGAATTTTGTTCTTTTGTAGACTTATATAAACTGATCCTTGTTTAAAAACTATTCTCCTAGATTTTAAAATAGACTAACAGATATCAGCAATGAAATTAAGCTCAGTTCACTTCACGATAGATATTGTAATGTTATGTACTGTATCTGTTTAGGGACATAAGGACAGGAATAGGTCTGGGTGATAAAGGACATCTTCCTGATGCAGAGAAAGATACAGAAGGATGGGAACAACAGTCCCCAGGAAACATATGTTTGCTTCTCTCTATATACGCATTTTCTTCCATAGACTTTAGCGCAGTATTGTAGCTTCTTTCTTCTCTGCATAATACACTTTCTACTAATAGTTTTTATGTCCTTGTGACTTCTATTTTCTTCCTTTATTTTATGATTTCTTTTATTTCTCCTCAGTCTATGTTTACCTCTGTGTTATTACAATGAGACTCTAGAAGAAAAAAACATCTTATGAGGGAGTTATTTTTTTTCCATCTAAAAGTTAAGCCACTGAAAAAGATATAGGCTGAACAATAAACTAGGCTTCCTGAACTCGGCACTCTTCACAGACTGGGCCAAATAATTCTTTGTTGTTCGGAGCTATCCTATGCATTATCCCTGGCAAGAACCCTAGGCTGTATGCAACACATGCCAATAATACACTCATCCTGCCTCAATTATTACAACCAAATGTCTGCAGGCAGTGTCAAAGTTCCCTGGAGGGTGAAATTTCCCCTGATTGAGAACCAGTCTCTTATATAAACCCCAGGATAGTATGTAGCTATGGAAGTTGGGGTTTCCTGGAACATTAAGTAGAGTGGCCGATGCTGGTAGAATAATCTGAGACAACTTTTCTACACCCCTGGATCCCCTTCAGTGAAGGGGGATGTCTCCAGCAGGCAGTGTTAAGCAATTGCTTCAGATGCCTTACCCATAATCACAACTCCTTTGTTTGCAGTTTTTGATCAACATGGAAATACAAAACCTAGTCATTTTGGCCCAGCTCAGGAAAAGTCTCTTAACTCAAGTGCTCCTGGGTTGACTGAGGTTGTCACTGGACTACTTCCAGGCTTGGCTTCTCCCTCTGCTCACCCCTACTTCTTCCTGCTCCCTCTCTCAGTTGTTGATTTCAGTGAAACCCTTCACTAAATAACTTGCTCTCTGAATTTTGTCTTAGAGTAATTTCCTGTGGAAATCCAACCTGTAAGGGACAGTGGAATTGACTGGCATTTTAATGTATTTCAAAAAAAGAGCATTGGAATAAACATGCTATTCTCCTATTAATTTGATTTACTCTTGCTTTTATAATGAGGTTCCTGATTTTGTCCAACATATGTAGTAATGATCATTATTTAAGGTGTCTGACCTCATGATCTCCATTAATAGGTAAGGACTTTAGGCACAACATAAAATGACATCAGCCTCCTGCCTTACACGTTAAGGTCAACATCATACCTACCAATGATAGTCAACAGTTAGAGTGTAGGACAGCTGATAAAATAGATCATAAAAGGACATTAGTCAGAGTACATGTAGCATAAGAATAAAGGACAAGCATTGTTTATATTTTTAATTTCTTGCATCTAACACATTGTATATAGATGCTGGATATGCCTTATATGATTAAACAACTAGGGACTATTCTAATAGCAAAGAATTTAGTCTAGTCCTTGATCTAGAGTCCAAATAAGTTAATGAGATTCACCTTTTTCAGTCAACTGAAAATTGATTTGTCACTCAACAAATGTCTATTGAGTGACCAAGAAAAGCAAACTCTGTTTTAGAAACTGGGACAATTATCAGTAAGTGAAGCAAAATTTCTTTTTCATGGAGCTTAAATTTTCATAAGAAAACATGAAAAATCAAGTTATTATGAATGTGATTTTTTTTAAAAAAGGCAATATAAAGAGGCTAAGGGCTAAAGGAAGGGGACTTTTAAAATGGAATGGTCAAAGACTGTGACAATTTTAGGTAGAAAGGAGATAAACCAGGTAAATATTGGGTGCCAAATGTTCCTGGCATAGGAAACAGGGAAGGTAAAGGCCCTAAGATGGGGCATATTTTGGGCATGCAATGGTTCATCTTGATTGTCAACTTGATCGTCAACTTCCAGTTGTGCACATGTGAATGGGGAGTCAGGGCAGCACACACCGTGGCCCTGGCCCCTTCTGCCCTGGCTCCTTTGCTTACTCTCTGCCTCATGGCTGCAGTGAGGTGAGCAGCAAGGGCTGGAGCGGCTTGGAGGTTACTGAGTATGCTTAAGCCTTTGGAATTTACTTTTAGTGAAAAAGGAAAGCTTAGGTTCATATGCTAAGAAGTGACTTGTACCCAGAACATTCTTACTGGCTGTAAGAATATATATCATTCTTTGATGTACTTATTTACCAACACTGGGCCTTTCAAGTATAAGGATAATGGTAGAATTCTAGTATTAGGGCAGTCAGATTCTAAATGATATAGATGGACCTATAAAAAAGAAAAAAGGGCTGGCAAGCACAAGGTCCTGAGTTCAATTTCCACTGCCAAAAAAGAAAAAGAAAACTTCTTCAGTGATGGTAAATAGTGGTTGCTGCAGCAGAGTAGAAATAGAATCTCATTCTGAAGTGAAGGAAATAAGATGCTTTATCTTGACCAGTATTAATGCACATTATCCCTGAGTCAGGCATGTATTCCATCTGATAGGATTCAAGCAAAGAATGCTTCTAATTTCTTGGTCCTTGATTTCAAATAGCAAGCATCAGAGATGCATTCTGTTACAAGAAATCAGGTTCTCCATTTTACTTAGTCTTTCTGATATAGTAAATATTCCCTTTCCTGATTTTATGAGTAGCCTCCTTATTGCCCTTTTGTTCAGAAAAGGGATTTCTCATGTATATTTAATGAATATAAATATAAGTTTTAGAGAGTGCTAATGTTTTAATGAGATAGAAATAGGCAGAAAAGAGAGAATAATTGAAAGATTAGTCAACATGGGGACAATTTGATGTGTAAGAGAAAGACTGAGTGGGAAATGTCTGCTGGGAAAAAAAAACAGAAGAATAAACAAGTTCATTTGTGGCATGAGTTAAGGACAGATGGAACTTATTCTCTGAAGATAAAAAGTGAACTTATTGTAGTCTGTTTTCAGTTGTCAAAACAGACTATCTGAAACTTGGTACTTTATAAAGAAAAGAGCTTTATTTTCCTCACAACTTTTAAGGCTAAAACACACACATCAGGCGATCTTGTTGGCAAAGCGTCTAGTGAGGGCTCCCTTAGCTACATCACCTGATGAATGATCTTACACTAGCATCAACATTTCTCACATCTGGCACAATGCACACTGTACATAGGTGCAGGACATGTCTTGATTGAATGCACAGCTGGGCACTTTACAACTTATACCCACTGTAATACAACAGAGATCACATGACAGACAGGCAGGCAAGAGAGCCACACAAAGATGAGCTGCTTTCACTGTTTTATAATATCTTAGTTACGTCTCTCTTTCATTTCTGGGACAGCATACCTGACACCCAAGTTAAAAAAGGAAAGGCTGATTTATCTGACACTTTGTAGAGGTTCCAGTCCATAATCATTCAGCTCCATAGCAGGGTGGCATGGCAGAGGTAAGTGTCCGTGGCAGATGGCAGTCAGCAAAAGCAGCAAGGGCAAAAGAGAGAAAAGCAAGCCTCTTTCCTCCCTCATGTTGTGTGAAGATTGCCAGTCCTAGCGGTGCAACATCCATATCCGCAAGCCCAGGACTAAACAGGCTCTAGGTTCAGCTACTGGCAAAATAGCTGTCCCCCATGACTACATGAGGCTTTTGGGGGACCAGCCAGACACACATCATAACATGTAACAACACACTTGAAAACAAAGCCGGGACACATGAGAACAGTCCTACTTCCCACTAAGCTTCATCTTTTAAAGATTCCACCACCTCAATACCACTACACTGAGGACAATGCCTCTTACACCTGAATCCTTCAGGGACACACTAAATCCCAACTATAGCAGGGTTTTTGTTGTAGAACTTGACCTAGGTTGGCTATCAGGCCAGAGAATCTCATTCAAAAACTTGGTCTAGGAGGTCTGGAGTACATTTATTTATCAGAAGCATTAGGAGAAGAAAAACAGCTTTGAGCTGAATCTGTAGCTATTTTTGGAGGCTCAAATAAAAATGCACAAGGACTTTTCTATCTTAGGGCAAAATACAGGGTATTAAGGCTTATGTCTTAAACAGGACAGTATGTAGCTTCAGGTCAACGTGTTCATATAACAGAACATCCTCACTAATTTAAACGGGATAAGAGGGAAGATAGTAAGTTTAGCAAAGTGAAATTTAACTTAAAAATCAGAACTGAACATTGAAGTTAAACTGAAAATGTCCAGTTGGTTTGATTTCTTTCTAAAAATACTTAGCTATTTGTTTTGAATTCCTAAGCAATGCTGATGAAAAATGATAAAAGACAGTTGATTTTCATAGTTGACTCCAGCTTCAAGATGCCAAAAGGAAGATTTATCTCCTTTCATGTTTTACTACTCTGAGAACTGCATGAAATTATTTTGAAGCATCAAATAATGGCTAGAAATAGAAGAAGAGGGACGATTTCCTTGAGCTGTTCCCTGGGCTCATGCTTTAGTGAGTAATAGTTTCACTCTAGAATCACAGAACCTGTCTCATTTTTCTGGTTATCCAGGGATTCCTTACATTAATGTGAGGTTATTTCATGGGCTAACTATCCCAATAACTCATTGTACTCATGATAATGGTCATAAGGATACCAGTAAGAATAGATAAAATATATTTAGACTTTGTTCTCTTAGTACTGAAGAAGGATTTTATACAGATTGGCCTGTTTAACCCTTACAACAGCCCTGTACAATAAAATTTATCATTATCTCTATTTCAAGACAGACAATACTGACACCAGGGTATTTCAATAGCATACTCAGGTGCATACTTGGAACCAATATGGATTGTTGGCTTTTGAGAAGGGTTTCCAGGAACTAGCAAGTGATAAACCACGGCTGCAAGGGCACAGACTTAAAGAGATAAATCCCAGTCATATTTGAATGACAGTAGAAGTAGTCAAACCAATAGAAGAGACTGGCTTCGCAATAATTTCTATTCTTTAATAGATCTTTGATTTTTTGATCTTTCTTTTCTCTTTTCTGTCTCCTTTTGAGTCAGTTGTGCAGACAATCATAGTGGTCACAAAAAAACCCTCTAAGTCAGGTGACTGGCTTCTTATTGCTATAGCACAAAGCTTCTATTCTCATGCACAGTTTCTAGAGAAAACTTGACTGGAAAGTGCTGCTTCATGCTACAGGTTGGTTGGGTTTGCTTCCATTCTGTAAGTTCAGTTTAAGTTATCTCTAAATATGTTGGATTTTGAGACCCAGGATGAAGGACCAGAAGCCCCCTAGGGTATGTTCTCATGGCATATTGCCAGAGCATAAGAGGACAGGTCTCAGTGTGCATCATGTCTGTAAAGCAAATCTCCTGGGTAGTCAAGATCAAGGTGCTGAAAGACACACTGTGTTTACCATAAAGCTATAGCTGAAGTATGTCTGTTTAATTGTTTTACAGTGTTATCAAGAACAGGACCAAAATCCAATCTCTCCCACCCTCTTGTTCCTTTAATTGCTGTCACAGCCTTAGCTCTTTCTTACTCTTCTCATCTTGCTTTCTAACGGGATATATATCTCGTCTGCAGTCATTTGGTTTTTAATATCCAAGTTGCTCCCCACTGTCTCAGGTTGCCAATTTTACTTCCTTGAAATTTCCCTGGTGCCTAATACAATACCTTTCACACAGAGAACATTCAGAAAATGGCGTTGACTGCCTGCCGTCTTTTAAAAACACATCTGGAGAGACACTAAAGGCACCTGGCAATATTGCACTGACTTGTTAGTAACCTGACTTAACCCAGATGGCGTAGAGACTGTAGCCACCATTACCTAGAAGGAAGATCTCTGGTAAAAAGAAAAGTCAACTAGTTCTGTTCAAATTTATTCAGGAATTCCAAGAGCAAAATTTAGTCAAGGCCTTATGGATATATAGAAGCCTATCTCCCTATCTGATCTTCTGAGGTGTGATTTCTTTTTCTACTCTCCTAGAGATCACAGTGAGGTTCTCAGAGTTTTTGTGGAAGCCAAATTAAAAGAAACTTTCTTGCACAATAATGCCACCCAGTACAGTTTATTAGACTTTGTGGTACTGTGCAGCCAGCAGTGCAGGATATTACATGCAGCGTTATCTCTGCAACTCAGTCACCTTGCCAAGTAGTTTACTATGAACTCTTGACTTCCAAGATCAAATGTAAGCCTGTTACTCTAAATGACTTGGCAATCTACTGATGAGTCCCACGGTGTGGTATTCTGTTCACCATGTGCAATGGTCTCAGAGCTCAGCGTTCTCTGACAGCTCATATAATATTTACAGGTTGTTATTCGTGAGGAATTTTAGTTAGCCATAAAGATTTTCACAGCTATGGAAGACATTAGAGGTCTCATTCATCACTCTTGTGACCTTCCCCTCTGGAATGTAGCCCATCTGTCTCTGCTGTTGAAATCTTTATGGAAAATCTGCCCATCTTTGAAAGTTTAGTAAGTGATCTTAAACTTTTCATTGAATCTTTACTTTTGATATATGATACAGACATACAAAGCACCATTCTTATTTTAATTTAATGTTTTAAAAAGTATTAAATTTAATTTAGCCTTTCAGAGAAATGATTAAAAACATACTATGCTTGCAAGAAATATATATATCACACCAATAGAAAATAGAAATCATACAGAAAGCAGTTTCCTATGTTTCTTTGCTTGTGTGTATATTAAAAACACTTAATGTGAAATATATCCTCTTAAAATTAGAAATGCACAACACTATGCCCTCCACAATTCATTCATCTCCCATAACTGAGTCTTTACACCCACTGAGAAAAACGTCCCCATTTCTTTATTCCCCAAGTCTATAACCATCATTTCGTTTTCTGTTTCTGTAAGACTTATTATAAGATACCTCCTTTAAGTGAAATCATGCAGCATTCATCCCTCAGACAGACTGACTACTTGTATTTTCTAGACCCACCCATAGTATCACAAAAGGCAGGATTACTTTCTTATTTAAGGGTGGCTGATATCCCACTTTATGAAAATGTGTTACACAGAGTAACACAGTGTGCCCTTTGTACAGGCCAGCTCCCTTAAATAGTCTAACCATTCTTATACTTTTAGCTCTATTAGTATAGCCTTGTGCTCTGCATTCAAATATTAGTGAAAAGATTCCCCTTTCAAGCATTTTAACATAAATAATCATTTGTCAAAATTGACTTCTCAACTTCTTTTTGTACCAAAAGAAATCCCTCAATTATCTAGTAACTAAGTCTTAAAATTATGGGTCATTTGTGACTTCTCACTGCCTCTTGACACCAAATTCACTTATGCATTGTCTCTCAGGGCTACTCTACTACCTCTGATTCGGAATAATCTCATCTTTTCATCGTGGAGATTCTTTAATGCTAAAATATTTTACAACCTTCTGTTTTCCACAGTATAAAATGTAAACAAATATGTTTATCATTGGTACTGATGAAAAATCTAGTTAGCAGTCGCCAGTGGTCTAAGAAGATAGAGATGCAGAAAAGAACCATGAGGGATTCCACTAAACACTATTAAAAGGCTTTTGCTGACATGATACATACTATGTGTGACACATTAGTAGTAGTCAGGAGTGGATTCAGGGATGAAAGCAAATACTCCCAACTGAGCCAGGAAGGTTGATTCTATATTTATCATCATTTATGTAACATCTCATAGGTATATAAGCATTATTTGTATAGTGATTAATATTTTACAAACCAATTTCATATTGATTCTAATATTTTATCCCAATGCCATTTCAGGGAGGCAGGTAAGATTAGTCTCATTTTTCATAGGGCTCAGGGAGGAAAAAGCTGTGAAGTGATGGTCAAGATAGGACTCAAATACAGCTCTGAGTCTATACTCTGGGCATTTCACTTGATCTCAAGGTGCTAGTTTGGTCTTTAGGACAGAAAGCTGATGTTCTGAGTACCTTTCTAAATTTAAAGCGTTTACAGCCTATCAAGCAAAGAGGGATTGTGAAAGACATGTCCTCAATAATCCACTGAATCATGAGTGTATCTAATATGCTTTAAGAACTATAGCAGTAAAATATCATTAACCCACAGAAAATAGATTCTTATGTTGCCATGTGGATCAATAAAGAAAGACTTGTGGCAGGATTATAATTCATATAACATGTGTTTTAAATTCTCACAGACTTTAAAACAGGTGAGTTTATTTCTAGGAACCTTGCTTAAGAAAATTAGCAAAAATGTGTGCAAAGATTTATGTACAAAGATGTCCACTATGGCTTTTTTCATAATGACAAAAAACTGGAAAAACCTACATGTTCTGAAAGAATGTTTGCAATAAATCATGGTACATCTATTAATGGAATGCTGTTCTGCCATTAAAAATCTATTATAAAACGTAAAGTCCACTCTTAAATATTTTCCCTAAAGAAATAGAAGCTTATGCTTATGCTTATGCAAAACCTGGACACAAACATAGGCACCAGCTTTATTTCTGACCAACTGGTAATGCAAAACCTAGACACAAACGTAGGCACCAACTTTATTTCTGATTACCACCAACTGGTAACAGCCTATCATTCAAAAACTGAATGGCCAAGTATGCTATCACACACACACACACACACACACACACACACACACACACACACACATAATGGAAAGTGCCTTAGCTATTAAAATGAACAAGGGCTGGGGAGATAGCTCAGTAGAATAAGTACTTCCCTGGCACGTGCAGGGTCCTGAGTTCAATCCCCAGTACTGAAAAAAATATATATAAAATGAACATCTCATCAACACACACAGCAATACGGATTAATAGCACATATATTGTGCCAAGTAGAAGGAATAGTCACCATCAGATTTCATCACAGTACTACTAAAAACAGCATGCAATTTAAAATTTATGAATTGCTTATTTTTAAAATTTTCTATGTAATATATTCAAACCACAGTTGACTATGAGTCATTGGAACTACAGAAAGGAAAACTGCAGCTAAAGAGGGACAGATACTAAAGTAAAGTCTGGGAATAATTAACAACTGTCTTAATCACTCTTCACAAATTTCTCAAAGCCTGCACAAGAAGCACTGGGACCTTGTACAAAAGGACTGGAGGTAATGAAATCAGATAAAGAAAGGTTGTCAAGGACCTCGGATACTAAGAGAAGGAATTGTTTGTTTGTTTGTTTTTGAAACCAGGGATTGGACTCAGGCCCTTGCGCTTGCCAGGCAAGCACTTATTCTACTGAGCTATCTCCTCAGCCCTGGAAATTTTAAATTAGTTTATACACAGAGGAACTATGGGAGATGGATGAATATGGAAAATTCTATGTTCCAAAATTCTTCCAGTACTTTGGAGAAGTGTACATGTTAGTGCTCTCTTGACTTAGCTGAGGAGCTGGGAGAGCCTGCAGAGTGTCCTAAGACCAATGCCGTAGTGAGACCATGAGGCAGTATCTGCACTTTCCCTCTCCTCCCCCATGCTCCCCACTGCCCTGCATTTATCTGTGGACTGGGAATGAAGGCCACATGCATGGAGTCCCTAGCCTTCTTAGCTTTAACTTGTGTTCAGCCAGTAGATTGCCATAGTAGGGATGGGTAAAATAGAATAAGGAGAAAATGCATCTTCCCTTGGTTCCCTCTCTGCCTGCTTCTCTTTATCAATGGTCCTGTCCTGTGTCTTTATCCACTACACATGCAAAATGGCTCCTCATTTTTAATATGATGACTTATAATTTCCCTAGATCCAGCATGCACCTCAAGGAACAACCCTTTACTTAGCTACTCCTCACCTAATTTTAATGTGGCAACTATTTCCTGTTAGTATCTTAACAGGCATTCTAAGTTATATTCTAGTATAAGTTATATTCTTCTAAAACTAAATCCTATTTAAATAAGAAAGTCTGAAATGGCCTGGGACATGGGAAGATCTCTTTCCCCACCACACTTTACTCTACTTTAACCTTACATGCAAATATCTAGCGTGGGTTTGAATACAAATTGCAATAAATTCCAGTTCATTGATTTGAATGCTGGAGTTGAGATATACTCAATAAAATACTCTTTAAAACCAAAATTATGTGCACAACAGCATGAAATATGTCCTCTATTGGCAGTGCTAGAGATCAAATCCAGGATCTTGCATATGCTTTGCAAGTGCTGTACCACTGGCTGCATCTGCAGATCTAGAGTCGTGTCTTTCTTATTCACTGCAGTAGCATTAGCACTTTATCCTGTGCCTACCACAAAAGAGTGTTGCTCTGTAAAAATTTGTTTCATAATCAGCAAATTGATATTAGGTATTTTTTAGGACCTGGGGCTCTGTTTTTTGTCTTCAGCAAGTACAAATAAGTCCCATTTTAGCTTCTTTGAAATTAGCTTCTCAGAACCAATCAGATGATCTATTTTGGACATTTAAAAAAGAACCCAGGGTGGAAATTACAGACCATATGGAGACAGATTTTGACCAGAATAAAAGAAGTTGTTACTAGTAATCACAAGAGCTTTTCAGAAATTCAAAAAAGCTCCTTTACACCATGGTAACAACCTCCCGACTTGGAGGTACATGTCTGTCATCCAAGCTACTTGGGAGGCTCAAATTGTAGGATCTCAAGTTTGAGGATAGCCTGGGTAACTTAGCAAGACCTTGTCTCAAAATTGAATAAGTGAAAAGATCTGGTGTGTTTCTCCATGAGAGAGCTCCCAGGTTTGATTCCAGCACCACAAAATGAAATAAAACAAAACAAAACAGTATGTTGATCATGAAGTTGTTCAAGCAAGTCCTGGAAATGTTTGGCAGAAATAATATAAAGGGGCCAGGTCTGGTGGCACATGCCAGTAATCCCAGAACTTGGCAGGCTGAGGCAGGAGGATCAGTGTGAGTTCAAGAGCAGCCTGGGTTATAAAAGTGAGCTCAAGGCCAGCCTGAACTGCATAGCGAGACCCTGTCTCAGAAAGACAAAACAAAACAAACAAAAAAGAAATAATGTAAAAGGGAAATGTAGAATTCAAATGCAATTCATAGAAATTAGGTTAGATGATGTTATAATCACTCTTAAGATTTATTTATTTTCTCAGGGTTTTAGTAAAATATTCATTGAATACTTGATATGTGGCCCACATGATAAAGCTTAGAGACTCGAGAGACCTGGTTGTAATTCTGGATGCACTTTGGACTAGCTATGTGATCTCAGTGAGTATAGTAAACATTCTGGAGCCTTGGCTTCTTCTTCTGTGATAGTAAAATGGTGTGACTTCCCTATATGCTGCAGAAGATTTCATTAAGTAATATGCAGTCCAGGCTGCATAGTAGACATGCAATGTTTGTTTTCTCCTTCTTGAATCATTTATCCAACTTAATTTTGTGTAATCAGCCAAAATTAGGATGTATTGCTTGCTGATTTACAACCCTAGACATGCTATTTCATGTAATCATAATGGTTTCATAATTTGTAAAATAAAAATTATACCTACCTCAGAAGGTACCACGAGCACCAAATGAACTAGTTTAGGTTACGTTTAAGCACATGTGACTTTTATTTTTTTTTATTTTTATTTATTTATTTATTTTTGTCTTTTTGAGACAGGGTTTCACTATGCAGTTCAGGCCGGCCTTGAGCTCACTTTTGTAGCCCAGGCTGGTCTCGAACTCCCACCAGTCCTCCTGCCTCAGCCTCCCGAGTGCTGGGATTACAGGTGTGCACCAACACACCTGGCCACATTTGACTCTTAATAATGCTTTATTCTTCCCTCCTGATCTACTGTAGACCCAGTATTCTCTGTGAGAACGAGTTAGTTGCAAAGAGGGCAAAATTTGGTTCTTAGAGAATTTTTTTAAAGGACTCTTTTGTTGTGTAAAACACAAAACACAAACACAGTATATCTATGGAATTAAAATTTCCTGGAGGGTACAGCAATTAGGAAAAAAAAATGTCTCAAAACCTCCTGAGGTAAGCTAGGTGAGGTGGCACTCAGCTATATTTCCATCACTTGAGAGACTGAAGTAGGAGGACCATGGTGACTTCAAAATGAGCCTGAGCTATACGGTGAGTTTAAGGCAGCCTGAACTAATAGCTCTGTGTCAAAAAAAATGGAAGAAAGGAGAGAGAGAGAGATAAAGAGAAAAGAGACAGACAGAGACACAGAGAGACAGAGAGACAGACAGAGAGACAGAAACACACACAAAGAGAGAAAGAGAGAGGAAAGAGAGAGATGGACAAGCAGACAGATGGGTACACATACAGACCGAGACAGAGAGAGTGAAAAAACAAGAGAGACAGAGACAGAGATAGTTAGTTCTTGGTGGATGGAGTGGACATATAGTGGAGAAAAGAGAAAGAAACATTTTTTACTGCACCAATAGAGAATGTGTCAATAAAACCAGTATTAGAATTTGTATATTTTGGAGAAGCCAAGTACCAGTGACTAACAATAATCATTGTAATAACAACAATGAGGAATTTTTAACCTTAGAGGTGAATTATCTATTTTATCTCTAGTAATAGTTATAGTACATGTTTTTTTTTTTTCCTCATCCTTTGCCCATTCTTTTTTTGGATCCAGCTATGTCACCAAACTCCAGGTCCGCCTAATTAGGAGAAAAGTAGAAAGACTGATGAATGTGTTTGGCTGCAATTCCAGAGAGTGCTCTTTTGTCATAGTTTAAATGACATTTGCATTCTTTCTAATTTTCTGGCGAGGCCCTGTGTTGATTAAAATATGGCTTAACACTGGGTTGCCTCGCTTGGCACATTCTGTTCATTCATGAAAACATGGTTGAAATCAGAACTTCCTCTAGTGTGGCCTGCATTTGTGATTTCCAGAAGCACTTTGAGCACTGCATTGAATTCTGTCATCTCAAGGGAGGAAAAGCATTTGTGTGTAGAATTGCTACCCTTTCTTGCTCTTAATAATGTACTGCATCTTAACATAGGGGGAAATTCAGAGGTTGGTTTTGGAATAAATAAATTCATGTGTAGTTTACTATTTAAATTCAATAGAAAATACCGCCCTGGTGCTGGTGCTTTACGATAATGAATGATTTTTACACTGGAGAATCTGAATCACAAAGCTACACTGGAACTACATGTTTTGGTTATAGAAACATCTGTATAACAAAATACCAAAGGACAGGCTGGTGTCATATAAAAAATATTTGCCAATAAATCTGCTTTTGATGGACTACTAAAAATGGACACAGCAGGCATAAAAGATGTGTGGGTGTATTACAAAGTCTAGCTTTGTGAAAGATGACAAGTTTCTACTGGTGCACTGAGATAAGAAACAGCTGTTGTTGACGTCGGCACTACTGCAATAAAATGAAATGATAATTCTGAAGCCATGTTTATGAGAGTTACCACATATTTGATCAATGTTTGAATAGAGGCAGGACCAGACTCATCTGGTAGCCCCAGATGAAATTACCAATAACCCTTAACAGTCTCTTAGGAAGAAGCACTGAGTCTGATCTCGCAGAACCAGCCTCCAGTGCTATGTTATTTCTAAAACAAGTAGTGTGTGTGCCTGAGGTGGCAATGGGGCAGGGAGGAATAGGAAGGAGGCTTGTTATTATTTTTCTTTTTTTTATTGCCTCAACGACATTTCTGAGTGTAAAATTTCAGGGTTTCAAATGATGACTGCAAAACAGTTGTGTTAGTGAATTTATAAACTATGAGTCAAAGGGGAAAAACATCTTTTAGGGAAGAAAAATGTACTGAATCTTAGCACTGGACCGATTTGATAGCTATACATAAAGACAGAAGACAATTTTTTTTATTTTAAGGACAAAAGATGTAAAATTAAGTACTCCACTTATAAAAACATAGAAATTCTTATTAACATGAAAGTTATAATTTATGAAACATTCTTTTTAAATCTTTGCATCCACTTGCTTCAAGCATATCCTAATGATTCCTCTAGCACATAACTGGAATGTTATGTTTAATGTTTATGAACACAAAGTCAGCTGTATATCCTCTGGGTAGGTCTTGCCATTACCTCAGCCGGGTACCACGGACTCACCTGTCTCTTACTGATTATCCACTTGAGGGTGGTTTTGTTCAGACTGTAGAATGGAGAGCTGCCTAGGAAAAGTGTAGGGAGTCCAACTGACTCTTCTTCCACAGAAGGACATATCTGGCACCCTCAGAATCAGATCGAATTTCTGGACCATTAGCATGATGAAGAACTAGAAAAAGATAGAGATTGTGACACCTCAGTGCCTACAGACATTTAAGGAAAGAATAGGCTTTCTTTTCCTGTTGTGGGCATTAGTAACCTTGGCATTCACAGCCAGTGAGGACTGGACTAAGAGCTCTCTGGAGTTATGTTCCTTTTGTGACACTAATTTTAAGGAAAGGGTACACAAAACAGCCAAGAACTGTGATTTCTGATTCTCAGTTCTGCTTCTGGACAGAGAGGGCTTGGGTTTCTAGAATTTCATAATATCAGACTCTCACCAGGTAGGTCAGAGTGTACAGCCCAAGTTTTTAAATCAGCTCTTATTTACCCTGTGAACCAATGAAGACAGAAAAGCCCTGTTCTTGAGAAGAAATACAGAACGAGAGGAGAACTGGGAAAGAATAGACAAGGAAGGGATGAAAGGGGAACAAGGAAAAGCAAAGGAATGGGAAAGAAAGGAATAGACGAAGGACAGAGAAAAACTCATGGTAAGGCAATACTTCAGAACAGCAGCTAAATGTCTTTTTTCTCCATATTCAGAATCTCTGTCTACCAAAATGAAAAAGCATAATTAGCAGTTAAATACTAATCTATTTTCGATATCATTCAAATGATATATCCCCAAGGTACAAAGCAGTGTGTCTGGCTAAAGGTTGGGTGATTTGATCCATTATTCTATATAAAACAAAGAAGCTGCAGTTTCATTACCCTTCAATTGTCTGGCATTAGGTGAAGTTAACTTTTATTAGAAGCTGTTTTTCCTATTATACAGTGCAGTCAAGGATATATTAGCTTTGACGTTTTTCTATACTTCAATATGCTGCAAAGTGAATTTACTGAAAGTCTAATTTAGAAGAAAGATTTTCATTGGCAGAAAGAGTGATCAACATTTGCTGAGGTTCCAGTCATTCATGGGACAAAAAAAATCAGAAAAAATACAGACATACAGACACATAAAATTGCTAGCTATTAATAATTATACTTCTTATATTTATATCTTGGATGATAGCCTATGTTTTCTAAAACTCCTATGTCTTAAAAATATATTTAGAAAACAAACTATATTTAGGAGGAAGATATTACTGTTGAGGAAATGTTGCAATGCCTTCTAAATTTGATTACTTTGTTCTAAAGAAAGAAAAAAAACTCATCAAAGAGTATATAAAATGTATTTTTAGAGGTTCAGCTTGAGTAAAGTAAACAACAACAATGTTTTAAGCCCTAAAACCTATGTGTTTTTGAAAAGGCTGGAAAACAACGCGAATTGAGCTCACCTGTAGTCCCAGCTACTCAGGAGGCGGGAAGCAGAGTGTCCGAATTCAAAGCTAGGCTGCTCAGCTTAGCAAGACTCCCTTCACACACGCGTTGTATCCATGGCCATCTTGAAAAAGTTTCAAAGATGATTAGTTTGACCCAAACACAACGAAGTCATCATACTGTGAATTCTAAGGATGTGTAGTACAAGCACATGTACATGTGCATGTGCACACATACACACACACAAGCACATGCACACAAATATGCACAACTATACACATGAGCACTGAGCTTCATAAAGTATGTGAATGTTTTATTACTCTTTGATATCAGATGCAATTCTGCCACTTTTGCTTGTGTCTTGTAAGGTCATGCTTGGAGCCAGGGGTTTATCTCTTGGCATAGTTCAGTGGCACCAGCCTGGTACCTTCCCCACCCCCATAGCAAAAGAATAAGATTATGCTGATCCTTTTGAAACACCAACTAAACATACAATTGACAAATGAATTTGGAATCACTCTCCCTTAAACTTGGATTTTCATTAAGCCAAATAAAAGGAAAGACAAGCACACCATGGTGATGAGCATAATACTTTAGCTTCAATAACTTAAAATGTAAACAGAAAAATGTACATATAACACAAAGGGATGTTTTATCTGCTGAAGTAATAAACCTGTTCAGTCACATAGAAAAAGATATCAAGAAACAACAATGGGAAGTTTTATAAGAAAAGCAACCAGTGGAGACACAAAAGCAAAAACCTGTCAGGCTACTTCCTCTGTTTCTTATCTCTTCTATAGGTTTAGCAATAGAAAGCCCCCAATCCTTTGAGTCTATCTTTGTGCCTGAATGAGTTCAATTTCACTTAGATTAGGACAGAAATTTCAGAACAGCAGGTTAATCCATCCTATCTTCATGGGCAACTGAGCAAACAGACCAATATCGGTGTAAAATTGTAATTCTGGAGATTAATGTTGTCTTTCCTGTTTGTGGTGAATTTGACCTTCTTGCCTTTTCGCACCCCCCCCTCTTTTTCAGCTTCTGTCCAGGGTCCCTGGGAGAGAGCCATCTCACCGAACAAAGTGCCCTACTATATAAAGTAAGTTTCAAGAGTCATGTTCTTCAAGGAGCATTTATTGTGGCTAAAATGTATATTTTCACAAATGAATCTTTTAGAAAAATACATTGCCTTTGTCTGCGTCCCCTATTTCTTTCTTCCTCCAGGATGTTTGCATAGTAAACTCATGCTGAAAGTAACTGTGCAAGTTTGGTAATGCAACAAGGGACTGCTTTTAAGGGAAAAAAGCATTTAATCAAGTATGTATGATGCGAGAGCTTTTGGGGAAGGGAACATTTTTTTTTTTTTTACCATAGGACAAACATCTCTAGACAATATTGTTAATAGTGAGAGTGAACATTGCCAGAAAAAAATATTTATTTAGGCACTTCCTACATTTCTTTTTCAGGCAGATGTGGAAGATTTCTGCAGTTATATGTACACAAAGTGTTTTAAGTAGATGAATACTTCCTGTATCCCAAAGGCTGGCAACAACAGCCCTAGATTTGTGGAACTGATATACTTGTTTCTCATATATAACACTCAGTAGTTGTTGCCTAATCAGAGTAGTAGTGTTTGCTGGACCCATTGATGTCAGTAAAGGAGTAGAGTCTAGGGAACGTGTTCTGTGAAATATCAATTATGATATGTAGGTTTGACCTGAAAGAGAAAGGAGCAAGGAGATTGCATCGGTATAATACCTTTTAAGTCTCACATCAATCACGCAATTTAGTCTCTCTTACATTTAACTTTTAAAGTGGCTACCCCAACGATTAGAGTTAAACAGGCTCAGGAAAATCTTCAGCACCAACTAAAGGCTTTGAACTCGCTTTTGCCAAGAGTCTAGGCTGACTACAAAAACTAAAATGCTTTCCCAATTTTTCGGCCTGCCATCTTTTATTGAATCTGTTTTTATTCTACCCACTAATTCTCCATAATTCAGTTCTAAAGAAAGAATATTAGTCCTAGATCTTCATTACTATAATTCTTAGGAAATTTGATTTCACACCTCTATTTTGTGAGCTCAGAAGAATGGGGGTGAAGGGATTCTTTTCGCTTTTTAAGGAGAGATATGTTCGATGAGAAATGGCCTCCTCTTTCTCTTTTTTTTTCCTTTGCTGTCGTGTAGACTGAACTCAGGACCTTGCAATTGCCAGGCATGTGCATATGAGGCTCAGCTATCTCCATAGCCCCTATCCTTTGTCTTATTAAATTTTTCCATATCAAATCTCTCTCTTAATTTTTAAAAATTCTCCATTTAATATGCTTTGATCTTTTTAATTTTCCCACCTTTTAAATTCATTATTTTTTATTATGCTTGATTGTTCCACTTTGTGACTCATGTTTTTAAGACCTATGTAAATCGTATGTTTTGTTAAATAACATGCCAATTTACAGATGCACTGCATTGTTTTTCTTCACCATTATTCTCCAAGTTACTACCTATATGGTGCTGAGTCTTATAGCTGTTCGTAGCTCTCCCCCAGTTATACTATCATTTTGCCAAATATTCAATTTCTCCTTCGTGTTACATAAACTAGAAGAGACCCCGAAATTGCCAAAAGGAAGTAAAGAGTAAGTCAGGCCAAGACAATAGACATGTGAAAAGTTTGAAAAAGCTATACATTCCCTCTTCCCAGTGAATTATTTTCTTGCTTCTCCTCAATGAATTAGAGTGGCTTACATACCCTTTTAGTCCAATGCTCTTTGTACTTGAAATCATAGTGATGGTGTCCATAAGGGCATCTCCATCTGTGAATAAGAAAACACAAATTCTGTTCTTGTCAATGACATTATTTTGAGCTGATTGTGTGGTCTTGGGCAAGGCATTCACCTACTTAAACCTTGCTATCACATTTATAATGTAATAAATTTGACTAGATCTCATCTAAAGTCCTTTTAGCTCTCAGAACCAAGATATACGAGTTGCTTTTAATCAGCACTTATCTATTAAAAAAAAAGAATAGGAGCTGAATGTGGTGTTAAAAGTCTGTAATCCCAGCAGTGTGGGAGAGTGAGGCAGGAGGAACACAAGTTCAAGCCCAGCCTGGGAACTTAGCAAGACCCTGTGCCAAGAGTAAAAGGGCTGGAGATATAGCTCACAGTAAAGAGTCTGAGTTCATTCCTCAGTACCAAAAATATACAACAATAAAAATTAATTTTTCACTCTTTCTCTTTAGACATGACCTTCCATTCCACTCCAATTGTCTCTGTCAAGAATTCAAACCTTGCTGGACAATTTAAACCTAGTATTCTCATTGGCTCAGTAGTAAGAGATGCAATGGGATAGATTGGGAAAATTAATAGTAGAATATAGAGAATAATTCTATGTACAATTGTAATCTATTTAAAATTTGGGATTATATTATCTACTTTTCAAATATATCTCTAAAATGGTAAACTGTAATATAGCCAGAACATAGGTTCATAAAGTGTAGTTTTTGCTTCTTTGTTGATTTGGTTTTGGGGTCTGTGTGTGTGTGTTGCCAGGGACCAACCCAGGGTCTTGCACATGCGACCTACTAAGCTATTTCCCCAATGCTTAAATTGTGCATTGACATCATTTCTGTTTTATTATTACGCCCAGTGTAGTCTAATACATTCTATTTAACGTATATGAGTTTGATGTGCAGGATTCAGTAGATTTCATATGCTGGTAATGCTATTCATAATCTGACATGTCTTTTCAGTTCAAAATGAACATAAAAATGAATTTACAATGACATTGTTTCGGTCCCCATTTCTTTTTTTCTTATCTTCTTTGTTTTGATTTCTATTCAAAATTTTTACCACAGATTCCCAGCTGCAAAACCAGGTGTCTTCCCTGGCTATCTTGTTTAATGCTTTACATCTTTTCCTTTTTCACTGCTGGGAAAAACTAATCATCTAACAAGAGGTTTCCATACAAATAGCACATGTCATTGTTGGTTGCTGAGCTGTGCATCCATCCCTCAGATTTTAAGTCCTTGAAAACATCTCGTGGTTTAGATTGTGAATCAAGCAGTGTTTGTGCTTGTATCCCACCACCAGCTTTCCCAAAAATGTTGTGAACCTCAATTCTGGTTTTTCAGACTATGTGTTTGTCTAGTTTATTAGTTCATAGTATACAACATTGTTACAGTTTTCGTATTCCCTGTCCCTTAGGACTTTCTTATTTCTGCCAGCATCTCTTTCAAGTTATTTGATTACAAGTTTCATTGCCACTGAAAAAAATATTCACCAACAATGTTCAACCTGTTACTACTGCCTTTCCTGGTCTCTGCCATTTTGTAGTTTTTTGGCCTACTGTCAGCCTCATGAAAATTTCAATATAATAGCCTTTAACCAGCTGCTGCATTCTGTCAGGATTTCTTTCACCTTTTTATGTTGCATGCTCCCATATGGGTAAAACAAACAGAGCCAAGAGCTGGGACTCTCTAGCTTTCTTAATGAGTTCGAAAATTATTCTTCTGTGTTCTGGACTGTCATAAAAATGTAGGAATCCCAAAGTTGTATGCAGGATGTTCCAACATAGATGTTATGAAAAGGCCATAAGAAATATCACAGTGGGTCAGAACAACAGGGAGACCAGCCCAAACTCTGTCCCAGATGAAAGCAATAATGGTTGTTTTGCCAGTTAACCTAATAATTTTTGTTTTAAGAATTACAATGCATCATGGTCATTCCTTAGTGAAGCATTGTAAATCAAACTGGCAGTTTATTTATTCAATGGTGCTTTACACTTTCGCCATTTGTTACCTTGGCCTTGTCTTAGAAATAAGTTGCATAGTTGTACCAACTCCTATATAAATCAATGCATATTTTAACTTCTCTTGAATTTATATCATTTAACCTCAAGGACTGGTCCCAATTAAATGTTTCAGAATTCAATGAATACATTTATATTTACCTTGAGTTGAATTTAATCACACCTGCCCCTACTTATAACACTTTCCATTTTCATCTTCCTGGTCTGAGAAATTCTAATCTGTTTTAGTCTTTTAGTTGTCCTTGAATAAAAGATAAGCTTTTCCCTTTATTATCTTAGTTGCTTTTCTCTGGATCTCTTCCAGTTCTGTAATATCTTCCTTGGGATAGCATGACCAGAATGGCCCAAATATTGGTTATTAAATTTGTTAACATTATTCCTAGTCTCTATTCACTCATGAAGAAAGCAAATGCTATTCCCTGTCTCACATTGGTGCCAAAATGGAAAAAACAATTGAGGTCATAACCTATTCTACATATATTAGTCTTAGCTGAAGGTTGATTTTCTCCTAGTTTTCTGAAATACCAGATGAATTACTTGACCTTATATTTCTTCCAGCAGTCTCTTAGGAAGGATTTGATTTTTAGACAAGCTGGTCTTTTTCCTCCTTCAAAGATGCTGTGGTTGCTAAATATTGGGAGAAATTTACTAATGAAACGCAGTAGTAAACCTGCTGACTCAATCAGCAGTAATGCATTTCATCAGGTTCCTTTCTAAATATCTCTGAAGCATTTCACAGAAGAGTGAAAAACGGGATTGTAGGAAAATAACTGTTCATCTTTTTTAGATATGCAGTGTTCAAAATGCAACTCATGTCCACCGGAGTGTCTATCTTTTCCTTCAGGTTATTTGTGATGTTCTGTATAGTTTGCTAGATGTAACCTTGATTTAACTTTCTCTCTACTCAATCTCTTACGTATTTCTACTTCCATTTATTGTTTCTGAGTTTCTCACAACTTTCTGATACTTCCTTCTTAGTATTTTGCAGTATAAAAGCTCCTTGGCTAAAGTTGACATGTTAATTCACCATTTCTTAATACTATTGCCATGTCTAACCACAAGGCTGGTTTGCGTTCTGACTCAGCTGGCATCCTATGGCCTGCCTTTGCCATAGCTCTGCATGGCATTGTGCCCACCAACCCAGATGTACTTTTTGGGATTGGTGCTGTCTTATAGCCATCCTATTGGTCCACTTCCATCCTATTGTTCCACTTTCTGGAGTGAACTCATTGGTCTGGTTCTCATTTTAGAACTTATGTTTCCTCATTCAGTATAGTCTTACATTTGAGTCTTGACACTGCCTCCGTTTTACTTAGTATCCCTTCTGCTGCTGCTTTCTAGGCAAGTTTTCAAACCTCAGTTTTCAGATACTTCTCTTGTTTTCAGTATATATTGCTCTCTTTCCTGTTCCAGTTCTTGTTTACACCGAGTTGCTCTTATTAAAGTTTTTGCCATTTTTTTCCTCTGAATGGTTGATTGCCATTCCACGACCTAAATTTATTATATACAGAGGAAGCAGCAGTTATACACATCTAACTAGCAGCAGTCAACATGCTAAATAGCTCTATGTCGACTGCTTTGTAGTGGATATGTCTTCTGGCAATGAGATAAGCTCCTATTATAAAGAGCACTGGATTGTGGTATCTGGCTTGGAAAATGGTTCCAATTTCCACTCCTGTGGAAAGAAGTAAGTTCCATTTTCTACTCCTGTCTGTCTATTCTAAAAGTTATACCAACGTTCTGTCTTTTAGTTTGAAAACTAGTTGCACTGTGGTACAGATTTTCATATAATATGAACATATTTTGTGATGTCTAATGTTGTGTTGCTTCTGGTAAAATCCTTTCAACATATATTTTCTTGCAAAATACACTTTTTAGCAGCTGACAAAATTCAATGGTTGCAATCAGAAGTTGACCAGCCATCAGAAGACATGAAATCCAGTTTCAGCTTTTCTATTTACTATTTATCTAACTAATCCCCAATCACTTATCTGGGCCTCAGTTTCTCCTGTCATCAAAGGAGGCTAAACCACATATCATAAGTCATTTCTAGTCCTGATATTCTCTGATTTTATGAATGTTGACTTTGAAATAGAAATTGTTGGTGACAGTTTTCCAGAAGACTGAAAATGAATCTTCATATCGTCCTTAAGGAATCCTAGTGAACCGTCAATCTTATCAGGAGGGAATGAACAAATAATATTAAACCTTACTTAACCATTTAGCATCACTGATGATATGAAGTGGATGTAACACAATCATCTGTCTAATTTGTGCTGTCAGTCTTTAACCATGCTGCTGAATATCTCTGGCTAATTAGATTTTTGAAGTCACTGCCAAAAGTCTGGTGCTCTGACTTTTCAAAAGGCTTCAGTACACAGAGATAACCTAGAGGTCACTCTCTTCTTCTGTGCTTTCTGCTCTACAGCGTGATGGCTCCAAAGGTCACATTAGTTGAGTTTCATTAACCACTATGAAGGAATAGTCAGTAGTCTCTAATTGATGATATAATCATGAAAACAACTCAGGATAACATTTTAACAGAAGGAGAATGAACTAGATGCCAAAGTATTACACAGATTATTGATTCTATCTTTTGGTTTTGCAAATCTTGTTGAGCGATGTAGATTCTGATGGGGGATGTATATCTCCTGTGTCTCATAAGACCATAAAAAAGTCTATTCTTGGGCTAGAGTATAGCCCAGCGATGGGATGCTTGCCTAGCACATGGACAGCTCTAGGTTCTATCAGAAAGAAAGAAAGAAAGAAAGAAAGAAAGAAAGAAAGAAAGAAAGAAAGAAAGAAGAGATAAATATATTCTCTTTGTAGTTTTCTAAGCCAGTTTGTATAACCTTGAGTGAAGTAACAGATTACAGAGGATAGGTGTTTTATCTTTTTTCTAGCCTACTGTCTCGCAGACAGCATGTGTTCCATAAATATTTGAAAGAATGAATTAATAAATGAGCCTATACCAGTAATGTTATGTGCTTTTCAGTTTCATGACTCCTGTCCTTTAATGTTCAGAAGATTTTATTTCATGTTTCTATGTTTTGTTTTGCTTGCACTGCTGGGAACCAAATCAGGTCCTTACACTGCTAAACAGATGCTGGACAACTGAGACACACCCACCAAGGCCCTGTGTGTCAGTGTAGATTTGTTGCTTGAATATATCTCTCATACTGTCTAGATGTTAACTATAATGTTAGAAAGGGCACCAAATCTTTGATAAAGTTCACTGTATCTCATGTAATTTGGTATCACTGAGACAGACCTTAATATGCATGTCTGAAGAGTACATACCAAATCCTGAGATCAAAAATGTGCAGGACCTTAAATTTGACCACTAGAACCAACAAAAACCAAAGTTCAAGATTCTATTTAGTCTTTATATAACAGTAACATTGGTGCTATAACTCAGCTCATTTGGGACTGAGATTTTTCCCTATTAATGACAAGGAGGTAGAACCAGATAATATTTTTAGAGAAATGAGGGCTTTGGTTTTTCCTAAGTATTATTCATAAGGCTTCTTCCATTTTTCCAGTTCTTCACAGAGCTTTAAATTGATCAACTACTGTGTCTCATGAAGCAGTACATATAATATCAAATTTGGCAGCTGGACTCTTGTACTCCCTGCATCTTAAGAGAAAGCCATAAATGATAAATTGTTTTATCTTACATAAAGAGCACCACAAGTAGCATGTATATGGTAGTGTAGTGCTTACAGTTGAATATATATATATATATATATATATATATATATATATATATATATATATATATATCAGCTAAAATGTAATGTGTGCAGGCAAAAAGAAAAAATCTACAATAATACACATGGTATAGCATAGATATGCCCTATCTCATATCATTCATGGTACTTCTAAGAATTTGAGTCCACACAAAAAATATTCAAGCCCATTCCCTCAAAAGAAGAGATATAAATTATTTCACCCATTGTTTTGATTTGTTTTGTTTTTTTCTTCTAACTTTGCTGAACAAAGCCTTTCTGGCATAAGGATATAGTAGAAAAAAACACTGCTATTAGCATCAAAAATCTCAACACTTGAAACCCAGCTCTAGTATATTCTAACCCTATTGCTTGAATAGTTTAGTAAAGCTGATGTCCATGCTACTTTTTTTTTTAAATTTTATTTATTTCTTGTTTCAGAACCTTTGTTTGTTTATTCATTCATTTTTATGGCCGGCTCAGCCCGCCCTGAGGGCAGGGCTGGCGCAGCATGTGGTGCCCGGGGATCGAACCACGGTCCCTGAAGCCGCCCAAGCTTTCCCAAGCAGGCGCTTTACACCACTGAGCCATTCCACCGGGCCCAAGTCCATGCTACTTTATAGCACACGAGGAATGGTGCCTAGGAAATGTCCACTGGCATTCCTTCTATCCTCTAAAAACTACTGAATTCTCATTGACCTCTGCCATATATAAACTACTGGATATTAGCAAAACATTGATAGAAATATATGCAGTGTTATGAGCATTTGCGTTTTTTTTTTTTTTTTTTTTTTTTGCGTTGTTTTTAAGATCCAGCTGTTTAGAGCAGCATAGTTCATTATTGGTAGGATTTTTTCAATTCTTCTAGGAAGATACCCAAAAGGGGAATACCTGTGTCAAATGAGACCTCTACTTCTAGTTTTTTGAGGGAGCTCCACACTGGTTTCCACAGTGGTTGTACCAGTCTACCCTTGCACCAAGAGTGAAGAAGGGTCCCCTTTTCCCCACAGTCCCACCAGACTTTGTTATTAGTTGTCTTCTTGATGATAGTCATTCTTCCTGGAGTGAGTTGGAATCTCAGTGTCATTAAAATTTTCATCTCTCAAATAACCAGTGATACTGACCGTTTGTTCATAAAATTATTCACCGCTTGTGTTTCTTCCTTGGAAAATTGTGTGTTCATCTCAGAGGCCAATTCTTTGGTTAGATCTTTAAATATTGGTGGTTCTGATTTTTTAAATTCTTACATAATCTGGATATGAGTTTTTTGGTGAAAATTGGCTAAATTTTTTTCCACTCTGTGTGTTATCTTTTAATTCTATTGGTGATTTCTGTTGCTTTGCGAAAGATTTTTAATAGGATGAGAGCCCAGTTACTGAATTTGCCACATAATTGAAGCTCTGTTCATAAAATCTTTGCCTGTACCTATGTCTTCAAGAATTTTGTCTTTTCTCTCTTCCACCAGATTTAGTGTTTCCGTTTTAATATTTAGATTGGTGAATACATTTTGATTTTAGTTTCATACATAATGAGGGACATGGATGTAGTTTTATTTTTTTGGCATATAGAAAGCCAGTTTTTCCAGCACCATTTATTTAAAAGGATATCGTTCTTCAAGTGAATAATGTGTTTGACCCGTTCGTCGAAGAAAAGGTGGCTCAGGGGGTTTTGAGTTGTTTCTGCATCCTCTATTCTGTTCTGTTGATCTTCAGGTATGTTTTTGTTGTTGTTTTGCCAGTACGGTGAAGTAGATAAAATTATTTATTTTTTACACAATGGAGTATTACTCAACCATAAAAAAGATAAATAAGACATTTCTTGATAAATGGATGTACCTTCAGACCATATTCTTTTTTTTCCAATTTTTTTATTGTTTAAATTTAACAATGGTTATATTACATATTTTCATCATCAGATCAGTTTAGATTAATACATATAGGTATATAAGATTGATCAAACAATTAAACATTAACCTTTCTAAATTCACATTACTTTTTTTTTTCTTTTCCCCCTTCTTTTCTTTGAAAGTTGACATATTGCATATTGTCCTCACAATCATTCTATAGAGTGCAGTGTGTGGGCATGACCCGCCTCCCTATTGATGTTGCATAGAAAAAAGAAAAAAATAAAAAAGGAAAGAATATACTTCTCTTTGGACTAAGAGGAAGCAAATACATACATACACAGTCAAAGATTTTCTAATTGCAGTGTGCCACCAGTGAAGCTTGTGATGTTGGAGGCTATTGAATCTAAGCCTCCTAAAGCTCATCTCACCAATATAGCTCTGCGTTCCATGCATTGTAATTAAGGATTTTTTTTTTTTCTCGCTGGGTGGTCAAGGGCAAGTTGAAGAAAGACCTGTATAACTAAACATTCATTTTTTTTGTATCTTCCAGGGTCAAATCCCCTCAGGATGAAATTTGAGACCATAGACAGTACTTTGTAGAACTGTTGTTAGTGTTAGCCTTCGGGACAAGTCACGGCCAATGCTTGGCCATCTTGCTTTCTGTGAAAGCCTGAGAGAATGTTTTTCTCTGGGTGACTCTCCTTAGACGCACTGCAGTTCATTCATCCCTTTCCTCTGAAGTCCCATAATCTCCTTGACCAGGAAATTTCTGACCCCTCTGAGTTATAGGATATTACAGCATAGGTTCTCTTATATCCTGGGTCTTTATTGACCTTGAAGTGCTAGGTCCAAAATATTGGCTATCCTTATAGCCCTTCTTTTTCTCCAATTGTCAGTCTGTTAACTTACATTCTCAACCCTCCAGCAGAAAAGCTTTGTGATACTATTACTCTATAACATACGTACTGGGCTTACCATCACTGGCTTTCTGAGTATCAAATATCTTTGACTTAGCTTGTAAATGATATTTTCTGACCATCATTTATATTCTAATAACTTTCCATACAATGTGATATAAGCAGTTACACAATTTTGACACAGATATTTGGAAATTCAAGGAAATACAAAATTGTAGCCTGTCAAGAATATGGTTTTTGGCCCAGTCTCTTATTTT
>PVJA010022238.1:0-34525 GCA_004027025.1 Myocastor coypus
TTTTTTTTTTTTTTTTTTTTTTTTTTTTTTTTTTTTTTTTTTTTTTTTTTTTTTTTTTTTTTTTTTTTTTTTTTTTTTTTTTTTTTTTTTTTTTTTTTTTTTTTTTTTTTTTTTTTTTTTTTTTTTTTTTTTTTTTTTTTTTTTTTTTTTTTTTTTTTTTTTTTTTTTTTTTTTTTTTTTTTTGAGGTGCTGGGTCATGTAGTATTGTTTTCCATCCTTTAACTTTTAGCCTATGAATTTCTTTATGAGTTAAGTGCATTTTTGTTGGATTTTGCTTCTTCATCCACTCTGCTAGTCTATTTCTTTTAATTGGAGAATTGAGTGGCTTTACATTGATGGTCATAATGGAAATCTATTGACTTATGATTGGCATGTCTTTTAGTTGCTACTGTTTACTCATTTTTCTCCTGTTTAATTGGTTGTCCTGTTTGGTATGTTCTTTCTGGTCTCATTTGTAGAGTTTGGGTCATTTTGGTCCCTCTCTAAAATATGTTTTAGTAGTCTGAGTAGAGTTGGCTTTGACATCATGAAATTCTTTAGTTGTTCTTTGTCATGGAAGTATTTCACTTCTCCCTCATACTTCAAAGAGAGTTTTGCTGGGTATAGCAGTGTGGGCTAGAATTTACTTTAATGGAGGACTTGAAGCACTCTGCTCCATGCTCTTCTTGACTTCATGGTTTGTGATGAGAAATCTGCTGTTATTCTGATGCATTTTCCTTTAAATGTGATATGTTTGTTTTCTCTAGCGTCTTTTAGTATATTATTCTTCTGCTGGATTTCTGGGATCTTGACTATTAAATGTCTGGGTGTGTTTTCATTCTGGTTCATGTTATTTGGAGTTCTGTATGCTTCAGTTACCTGAATATCCAATTGTTTTTTCACATTTGGGAAGTTTTCCAAACAAATATTTCTGCCCATATTCTGTATGCTTCAGTTACCTGAATGTCCAAGTGTTTTTTTCACATTTGGGAAGTTTTCAAACAAATATTTCTGCCCATATTCTGTATGCTTCAGTTACCTGAATGTCCAATTGCTTTTTCATATTTGGGAAGTTTTCCAAACAAATATTTCTGCCTATATTCTGTATGCTTCAGTCACCTGAATGTCCAATTATTTTCTCATATTTTGAAGTTTTCTGCTATTACTTCTGCCCATATACTTTTTATATCATTTATATTGACTACTCTTTCTCATTGATTCCTATTAACCTCATATTGTTTATTTTTGCATCATGTTGCAGATGTGAATTATTTTTTTTCCTGCATCTTGGCTGTGTTTAAGTGATCCTTTCTTACCTTTTCACTAGCTGCAACTGTGTCTTCAAGATCTGAAACCCTATCTTCGCTTTCATTCATATGGTTTTTCCAGCTTGTGACTGAGATTTTATTTTCTTGTATATCTCTTTGAAACTCTTTAATGTGATATATTTCTCGTTCAAGGATTCCATCATTTTTCTATTCTCCTCTGACTTTTTTAATCAATGTCTGTTTCAGAGGCTTTTTGTTAAGACTTCACTTATAGTTATCCTTTCTTTTTCTACTTCAGAGATTATATCTGCTGTCATTTCCTCTCTACCTTTCTGCAGTTGTTCCTTTACTTCAGATGGTATTAATTTAGAGATGTCTTTTTTTACTTCAGAGGTTATTTATGAACTGATTCCCTCTGTACTTTTCTGCAGCTGTTTTTTTAGTTCAGACACTAGTAATTCAAAGATTTCTTTTATGTTTCAGAATTTATTTCCAATCCAAGTTCCTCTATATGTTTCTGCATTTGTTTGTTTACTTCAGACGCTACTAATTCAGATTTTGGCTGCCTGATTCCCATTTTCTGGTATGGTAGGGTCTCCCATATTTAGTCTGGGTTGGGTTAGGACCTGAGATTGCATTTTTCTCCTTGTCTGTATCATGCTGCATAGCAGTGATCTCTGATTTTTCATGCAGAGACTTTGGTGAAGCTATGCCATTAGTGCTTACTGAAATTTGGGTGTGGTTCTACCAAGTTTGATCAGGTACAATAGCTGTGTACCTGCTAGTCTCTCTGTCACGAAACAGATGGGCCTGGCTTGGTCTGGCTGCTGTGCTCAGCTTCTTCCTGCTGCAGCTTTTAGAGGAGTGCCCACTGTGCTCCCCTGGCAAGATTCTCAGCTTCTAGGTTTGTTGATAGAGTATGACCCCCAGCCTCTCTGCAGGGAATTTTGCTATAGGGCTCCACCGCAGATGTGGGAGCTGTTTTCTGGGTGATGAAGACTCTCTGGTGATGGGAGGATGCAGGCCTAGTTTTCCTGCCTACGTCATGAGCTGTAGTTTGGGGCGAAGTTCTGGTGGTAGTGTAGGGTCACAAGCTGAGAGGTCCTAATTGTGCATCTATCTATCTGTCTGTCCATTGGTTGGGGCTACTGTACATAGGGGCTGAGTTTAGGTGGAAGTGCTTGGGTTGCAGGCTGAGAGGTCCTACCTGTGCATCCCCCAAATGGTCTGGGCTGCTGTGCATCTGCTGGTTGCTCTGTGTGTCAGTCAAGGGTGCTGTGCGTGGGGGCTGAGTTCTGGGGGTAGTGTGGCGGGAGGCCCACAGGCTGAGAGGTTCTATTTGTGTGTCCATGGATTGGTCAGGGCTGCTGTGTACCTGCTAGTCTCTCTGTTATGAAACAGTGATTTGTTGTGTGTTTTCATGCACGTTACTGAGGAGTTCATTCTCTTTTATTAGGTCCTCATAAATCCCTATGTCTATAGATTTTTTTTTATGAGTTCAAGAAACAGCATTGGGGATATATCTCAGTGGCTCAATATTTGCCTGGCAAGCACAAGGTCTGGGTTTGATATTTGATTCCTAGTGCCAAAAAGGAAAAAAAAATTAAAAAGCCAAGAAACAAACATTGCTGTAATGGTGGAAGGCCTCACGATAGTGTGTAGTTTAGCAGTAAATATTTACCAGGTACTTACCATGTGCCAGGTACCTGTTTAGACTTTTGATGCTCCAGTGAACCATAGTAAAAATGACAACAACAGCAACCAGAAGTCCACTAAGACCTTACTTCATGAAGCTTCCATTACAGTGAGGGAAGACAGTCCACAAACAGCATTCATAGCAAATTCTATGGTGTATTGAAGGGTAAGTGCCATTGGAAAATAAAGCAAGATAAAAAATATAAAGAATGTGGTTAGGCGAAGTATGTATTTCATTGAGTAACATGTCAGTAAAATTTTCATGAGGTAGAAGGTCATGTAGCTTGATGAAGGTACAACGTGACAGGCAGAGAAACAGGCAGTATTATGACTCTAAGGTATGAACCAAGGTGAGAATCGTGGTGGTAGTGTGGATGTTCTGAGTGAGAAGAGAGAGTGGTCAGCAATGAGTAGAGCAGGTTTTGTGTGTGTGTGTGTGTGTGTGTGTGTGTGTGTGTGTGTGTGTAGTCTGAGGCAGGGCCCTCCTGGTTTTTGTATGACTGTAGTGAACCTTTACAGAATTTTGAGCAGAGACATAACCTGACTTGGGTTAGAAAATCACTGTGGCCGATGCATTAAAAACTGACTGAGGGGACAAGAAAACAAGCAAAAAGTTTAAGATGATTTTTAGTCATCTAGGCAAAAAAGGAGGACAGTATATCCTATGGGTGTAGCATGTGACAGACTAATTATCAACTCACCAAAGTACTTTAAGCAGAGCCTGACATGTGACTCTTATTAGAGGTCAGGAGGTCAGAATGCTGATAGAAATGTTGACAGTAAAAATGTCAGGCTTATGAGATTTCAGTTATATCCTAAGACCGTTCATAGCAGCAGATTGTGGATACGTTTTGCTGGGAGAGGAAGTTTCAAGGCAAATCAATATCCATGCTGTGGCATGAGCACTGCTAACTGCTTCAAGCCAGATTTATAGTGAGAAATAGCAAAATAACATGGCATAAAAATTTAAAAACTTAGGAAGACATATGTAAATTATACCTAAAGGAGATATGGTTCCTGAAGAGATTAGTGCTACTAAAAACAAAATACATACCTTGGATATATATATCATATATATATATGATACTGTATAAGAAAAAGTCTTATACAGTATAAGAAAAAGTCTTTGTATTCATACTATTAGAAATTAATGATTAAAGCTATTAAAAGAATTTAATATAGGGCTGACTAAATAGCTCAGCAGATTAAAGCCCATGCCAACCAGATACAGGAGCTGGGGGTTCAATCCCTGGGCCTGCTGAGCTGGCCCTGTCCCCCGGATGCACTGAGATGGCAATTGAGATTGGGCATGGTTTCGTGTACCTATAATCCCAGCTCTTGGGAAGCTGTAAACAGGCAGATCACTATGAGTCCAATCTAGTAGTGAAACCCTGAACACCCTGTAGACTCTTCACTAAAAAATACAAAAAAAGCGTCTAATATAATGGTTATTGAAAGATCTGTGCCAGTTTATTCAAACTATATATTTCAGATTTATTTTTTCTCTGTGACATGTTTCCATGGTTACCAGGTAATAGACATAATGAGAACAAAAATATATGGCAAGTTGAAATGGAATAGTTATTGCAGATTTCCTTCACAGCAGACATTTTTTTTATCACCCAACTGTATCCTTAGGTGATTTGTAAACTCAGAGGCCTTAAGTATAAAAGATAAATATATGTTTTTTGTAGATCTGGTACTTTCCTCTAAGTATGTCTTAGGCATTACATTATACTCTTCTAAAAACTGAGTTTGGGAGGCAAACAGTGTAACTAGTTTCTAAGCAATAATATTCATATCATTTGCCAGTGTATGAATTCTAGCAGAAAATTCTCCATTTTCATGGAGCACAAAGGAAATGGCCAAGAGAAAATGAAACAAAGCAAACAGAATGAACTCCTGAGGCGAGGAATATAGCTCAGCCAGTGGTATAATGCCTACCTGGCAACTATGAGGTCATGAATTTGAGAAAAAAATCCCAATAACAACAAAAACCAAATGAGCTCCTGTTTTCAAGAGCAGGCCCAGGTGGAAGCTTCACAAGCATTCAGTATGTACAAGCTTAGGAAAAAAAAAAAAAAAAAAGAACTCCCAGTCATAACAGTCAACAATGGGTAAGGATGAGCAAGTTGCCTAGAGAAATTGAAAATGCTCTGCACTAGGAAAAGATTTGTCTTCCCAGCTTTTTCCCATAACTGTAACATTGAATTTGACCAGTTACTCATCTTCTTCAGATGTCAGTTTTTACCTGTCACACTGAGTAATGGTCTTTCAAGTTCCTCCCAAATCCAGAATTCTATTCCCAGGAAGGGATATCAGATAATTCTCTCTTGTCCAAAAGACAAACAAAAATCTATGAATTCTACATTTACATTCTTGCCTGATGATTTGGGTTTCTGTATCATTTTTACGTTACCTAAGTGCTAAGCTAATGCAAAAATTGGCCTGAGTGTCGGATAGTGGTGAGTAGAGGTTGAAAAATGTGAATGATGGGGATGGAATGGATAGAAAGAAAGCTAGACTTGATTGGCAGCCACACTGCATGTGTTGAAAGAATCATACTAAACCCATTAATGTGTACAGTTAATGCACGTTCATAAAATCGAACTATTGAAAATTCTTAACCACCTCATAGTTCTGCTAGTGGCAGCTCTCATTTATTTATTCCTCAGCAGCACAAACTAACAGCAACTAAAGCTTCTATTTGTCTAACTGAAACCATTACAATTTAATTCGTAGTATATTTCTTGATCTTTTAAATTTGTTGTCCCTTTTGGAAGCTGCAAACTGGCTGAGATTAAACTGAGGTTATTTCTTTATTTACTGATAAGGCAGGGTCTCATTATGTAGTTCAGACTAGTTTGAATTTTCAATGATCCTGTCGCCTCACCCTCTCAGGGGCTGGGATTACAGTTATGGGCCACCACACTGGTTCTAACCTGAGGTTTTAGGAAATACTTTAGGGATAATTTATTTTAAATGATTTAAATTTTAAAAAAAGAAGAAAAAATTAAGATTTCTTGAAAGCAAGCATTAATATTCAGTTATTTGTCCAATTTTGCATAACTATATCTGTTAATCTGAGCAATAGATTTGATGTTAAAAATAGGTAATATACAACCATTGTTAATTAGCCATTCCTGTTTTGGAAATCTGTAACAGATGTGTTGTTGTATGTTACCCTGTTTCTATCATTTTTTTTTCTATTTGCTTTTGCTTCTGTTTTTACTCTTTGAAATAAAATAAAGTTACAAAATGATTTAATTAAAATGATTTAATTTAATGATTCATTTTATTTAAATGATTCAATTTAAATTTAAAATGACTTAATCACATTGAAATTTAGAGTGAAAAGCAACATATAAAGGGAAAAAGGCACAAATAAATAATTTAGAATTCATTAAACTATGAACTGACTAAACGCATTTAGTTGCTACTCAAGTCAACAGGCCTAGTGCCCTAAAGCCTTCCTCTTATCCCCTCTATAACACTTACTCTTTTAAATAAAAATTAATTCTTTTAGGAGTAAACCTTATAAGTTGTCTTGTCTGGTTTTGAATTGTATATATTTGAAGTCATATAGTACATGTTTTCTGACTTCTTTACTCAATATTGTTAGTCTAATTCATATAGTTGTATATACTTATAGGGTTTTTCTATTTTAGTAGCCTGGTATTCTATTGTATGTCACACAATTAACATAATGATTCTACTATCAATATACATTAAGGTTGATTTTGATTTGGGGATATTTACGATAGTGCTACTATGAAAAGTTCTGTACATCTTTTGATATACTTGTTTTTTGTGGTGCTGGAGATAAAATCCAGGGTTTTATACCTGTGAGATAAATGCTGTACCACTGAAGTAGGCCCCTAGCCCTACCTTTGTATTTAGCATGTACCTGTAGGTAGCTTGCTGGGTCAAAGACTACAAGTATTTGCAAATCAGAAGAATGACAGTCAGCTTTCCAAAGTGGTCATGCTAATATGTATATATATATATATATATATATATATATATATATATATATGAATTTCTGTTGCTCTAAATTCTTGCCTCTATCTGGGATTGATAATCTTCAATTTTAGTTATTTCTGTATAGATTTTGTTTTTAATTTAAATTTCCTTGATTTTTGATATTCGTGTTTTTCAACTATTTATTCTGGTACTAGGAATTTTTAATTTTTATTTAATTTTTTATTTTTGCAGGACTAGGGATTGAACTCAGGTCCTTGTGTTTGCCAGGCAAGTTTATATTCTCCTGAACTGTCTCCCCAGCCCCTCAACTATTTATTCTGAATTAAGCTTCTATATAACTTGAATCCATAAATATTAAGTTTTCTGATATTTTCACTTAATATACTAATACTGGGCCCATGTGTTATTGTGTGGATGCCTATACTGGTGCTTATTATGGTCATTTTAACATTTGTTATGAAAAATGAGTAAACAAGGTCATATGGTTAAAAAAGGTTCAATTGTTGCTTAGATTGTCACCTCAGGGAAGACCATGGTCGCCATTGAAATATTATTTAATTTGTAGTTTCCTTTTGCCGAACTCGAAAACATCTTTCCCCATAGCTTTACTCTTTATTCTCTTAGGCATGTGCTTTTAGGAATCCAAATTCTTAATTTTAATGTCATCCAATTTAGCAAGTTTTCTTTTATTATTAATTTTATAATCTATTTTAAAAAATCTTTTCATACTCCCAAAGCCTAGGTCACTCTCTTATTTTACATCTATGATAGTAGAAACTTTGTTTACTTCTCACATTTAAATTTAGAATTTACTTCAAAAATTTAATGTAGTGTGTGCAAAAGTGACCAAATTTCATTTTTCCCCATATGGATACCTGGTGGGCCCCACACAACTGTTTGAAAGTTCATTATTCACCCAGTGCTATGAGCATCTCATTTGTTGTTATTATTGAAGTGGCAATACATATTTGTGTCTATTTTGTGTACTATTTAGTTCATTTATCTATGCCTATGTATTAGTTACTTTTCTTTCATTGCTGAAACAAAATATCCAATACCCAAAGTTAAGGGGGGGAAAATTTATTTATTTATTTATCTATTTATCTATTTATTTATTTAGTATTTTTAGGGACAAATCTATAGGGTGTTCAGGGTCTCACTACTAGATCAGACTTGTAGTGATCTACCTGTTTAGAGCCTCCCAAGAGCTGGGATTACAGGTGTGCACCACCACACCCAGTCTCATTTGAGGTCTCAGTGTGCCTCAGGGATGGGGCAGGTGGTGAGGGGCATGGCAGCCTGGGGATCAAACCAAAGTCCCTGTGCCTTCTTGGATGCGCTTTAATCCCCTGAGCTATTTGGCTGAGCCTTGCATTGTATTCATCCGACTCCTATTTTCATTGTCTCCTAAAAACAGAAGGATGGATGATCTTGTGAAAACATGTATGCTTTATCTGTCTTGCCGGAATCCACAGTATCTTTTAGGTGCTGAGAGGATGCTATAATAAAATCTGTTTAACTTTATTTAATATTTCACATAAATATTTGACCAGGAGGCTATGGTTGTGGGCGTCCCTAAGAAACATTTCACACAGCTGGTGATGTGAAGCACACTCTGTTGGAGAATGTCTTTCTAGGGTGTAAAGACTGATTATTGTGTGAGATTTTATTTTTGTGAGGTTATACAAGTCTTTGTCACCAGAAGTAGTCCTTTTTCAAATTTTAATTTTTGTTAGTACATGTCTGTAGTATATAATGATTATATTTCTCAGGAGAAGTTGCTACATGAACACAGTACATCTTAATCCTACTTGCATCTTAAAATCTGTTGTTTCAGTTTCTGGCTATGGACAAAGACATCCATGGAGCTCAGCTTCATGATTCCTGTCACAATATAACATGATTGGCAAATGCAATTAGTTCTGGTGTAATCAGGAAAAGCCCTTATAAACTGATATTTTCACTGAGTTAGAGATTCCATAATCTGTACAGAGAGGGAAATCTTGATAACTCTCATGTCACATTTCTTATAACTAAGAAAACAGCCAATTATTCTTTGCACTCTGAGGGTTTTGGTAATTTATAAAGAACGTGAATAAAGTAATAAGTTAACTCTAACTAGAGATAAAGAGAGCAGGGCAGGTGTCCCTCCAGTTTTTTTCAGGTACTATTCATCTTATTTAAGACTGCTCACAGAATGGGATGTTTTTCTTATCATTTTACCCTGAACCCCTTTCTGTCCCTAAGACATGTTGTCTCAAGAACTAGAGACCACCACTGGAACACTCTCTGTTTACTGCATCCACCAGATACAGATACCAATGAGTGACTCTCAGGCTGGTTGTACACAGACAGTGTGGCCAGTGATCTCGAGTTGTTAGGGACCTAGGGAATGGATTCAAGGAACTCAGCCAACAAAAGAGCTATCTCACATATCAGTAGTCTAGTGTGGCAGCCCTTAGCTTCCATTCTTTCTTCTTTCCATGGGAATTTTCAAGGAACTCAAGAAGCAAGCCCTTGTTGCAATCCCCTTCTTATCTTTGATGCTGCACACATGCTGCTCTGACACACATTATGTTATTAGTTCCTACTTTCCCAATTTTAATTAAAAACAGAAATGAATTATTTTAATCTGCCATTTTTGAGAGTCAGCATTATTGCATGTGATTATCTGCTGAAATGGGGTTGGCACAGAAAAGTAATAGTATTTAAAATATTATCTCTACTATTTTAGTCAGCTGTCTCAGAAAATCTTAATTTAGTCCAAAAATCTCTTCACACATGATCCTAAATAAACAGGCATTTATCCAGTGGGTCAAGAATCTGAATGCTAATCTTTCATGTGTTGTTTTTTAAACTAACTTTTGTCATTAGAAACCTTTGAATATTCTGGTATTTACAAGTACACACTGTTTAAAAAAAAAGTCTTATATATAAATGCAATAGTTAGAAAAAACACTCAGTCTTTTATAGGTTAAGTGATCATAAAGCTCTGCATTTCACTCAGGAGAGTCTTAATTTTATGATCTTGGACCAAACATGTATAGAAACACTTTCACTTTCAAAACTGCCCCATTTTTGAAAATATATAGTCACCTTACCTATGAACCACTTTCATCCAGTTATAAAAATTATTAGGAAATAAAGAATTTTTAAGTTAGGTTATTTAGTTATTCATTAGAGAAATAGATGTTTTGATTGATGAATAAATATCTTCTGGTATTTTAACTAGACCAGTAGGCTAGTTATACATTAACATCACATTTATGTCATCTGTAAACCAATAAAATACAAATTTCTGGGGGTGGACTCTAGCCACCAATATATTTCAAAGTTTCAGGATAATCACAACATGCAGTCAAGGTTGAGACCCACTGGATTATATTGATATGCATTTAAATTTATTCAAAAATGTTTTAAAGGGACCGGCCAAATAGCTCAGCAGATTAAAGTGCCTGCAAGCAGGTGCAGGGGCTGGGTGTTCCATTTCCAGGCCTTCCATGCTAGCCCAGCCTCTGGGGCATGCTGAGATGGCAACTGAGACTGGGCATGGTGGCATGTGCCTGTAATCCCAGCTCTTAGTAGGCTGTAAACAGGCAGATCACTGTGAGTCTGATCTGGTAGTGAGACCCTGAACACCCCATAGACCCTTCTCTAAAGACAAAGAGAAAGCAGAGCATCACAAGACAATAAAAGTGGTACAGAATTTCAAATCAAGAATATGAAATTAACAATGGTTATTATATTACAGTGTTATCAAAAATTTATTGTTCAAACTACCAGATACAGGCATGTAAGATTGTTCATATAGTTAAAACATTAACTCTTCCATGCATAAACCTTGAGTGTTTTCTTGTCTTTTTAATTTTTTAAACTCATTTTAAAGAGAGTATAAAGTCATAGATATTAAAAATAGCACACCTTTTAAAAGAACAACAACAGCAACAACAAAAACACAGCAAAAGCAAAAAGATGAAAGGTATTCAAGGATGGTGGCTATAAGTATATTGCTGTTTTTAGTATGATTGGTCAGATTATAGGTAATACTGTATAAAACTGGTCAAAGCGATAATTGTAAGCATTAGCTGCTACCTTTGAAAACCTGATAGAAATTAGTAGAAGAATCATCTTAGCTACCCTGTGTATATACTTACATGAGTTCCCTCCTTTTTTTTCTCATCTTTCATGCCTCTCCTCATCTCACTTATTCATTCCTTATGTTCAGTTTCTTTCCCTTCTACTGTATCTATTGTACTTTTCAGATATTATGCATTTGAAATTCTTACACTAGCGAGACAATATGACTTTTATACTTGAGTCTTACTTGTTTCACTTATGAGTATAGCATCTGTTTGCATCCATTTATCTATAAAAGCCTCAAGTTTATCTTTATACCTTGGTATGAAAATACCATATCTCTTTATTTTTTATCTTTTATTCATTCTGATGAGAAAAAAAATAAAACAGCAATGAAACAATTTCAAAACAGGTTAGTAGGACAGTTACAATAATTAATACATGGCATATTGTTGTCTTCATAGTAGTTATTCAGAGGACAAGATATAGTCATGGTATCATGTCTAAATAATATTAGTGTAAACCTTTCTTCTCAATGAACTAAGATAAAGTAGCTGTATCTCTATGCTAAATATATATATCCCTACCAATCCATCCTTTATTTACATCCCCCTTTTTTGTTTTGTTTTGTCAGAGATGAGTGTTCCAGTGTATTTAGAGTAGCTGTATTTGGAGAAGTTTCTTCTTGTTCTGTATTAAACTGCATTTATTTATTTTTATTTTTTTACAATAATTAATACATTGCATATTGTTATCTTCATTGTAGTTGCTCAGAATACAAGATGCAGACATGATTTCTTGTCTAAACATCCTTAGTAAGATCTTTCTTTTTATTGCACAAAGCGAAAGTAGTTGTATATAGTCCAATAATCCATAACAGTAGTGGATTATCAGCTCATCTGACTTGAGCCTTTTATAACTCAGCATATTAATATGGCTTTCCTTTTTATGCCTCATGCTTAGACTTTTCTGTTGGATGGTTAAGACTAAGGTAAAGCAAGACCAGTATTACAAAAAAAAATGTAACTTTTGTAGCTGACAAGGCAGGCCAGGCTCCCTCAGGATTTACCCTGAAACCATGTACTGTGGTTTGTAGAACTTTTGTCATTGTCAGTCATCTGAATGAATCTTGGCCATTGCTTGACCAATTTGCCCTTTGTAAAAGCCTGAGAGAGTGTTTGCTCTCTAGATGACTCTCCTTAAGTACACTGTACATCATTGATCACTTTGTCTGTGGCCCCATAATCTCCTTGAACAGGAAATTTGGGACTCCACTGAGCTATAGGCCATTATAGCACAGGTTCTTTTATGTCCTGTGTCCTCACTGATCTTGAAGATCTAGAGCCAAAATATTAGCTATTCTTGTGTCCCTTCCTTTTCTCCAATTATTTGGTCTGCCAACTTCAGTTGTTAACCCTCCAGAAAAGAAGCTTAATGATATTATTCCCTATGATGTAGGCACTTGAGCTTAACATCACTATCTTTCTGAATATTCAGTGCTTTCAACATAACATGAAACAGGTATTTTCCATCAATTGTTCATATTCTAAACTTTAAATCCCTATAGAATGTGAATAAGACAATTGAGCATTGTTACACAGACATGTAGGAACTTTACTTCTTTCTTTTTTATTTTTCTTTCTTTCTTTCTTTCTTTTTTTGTCTTTTTGAGACAGGATCTCACTATACAGTTCAGGCTGGTCTTGAGTTCACTTTTGTAGCTTAGGTTGGTCTCAAAATCACACCAATCCTCTTACCTCAGCCTCCTAAGTGCTGCGATTACAGACATGCACTACCACACCTGGCTAGGAACTTAACTATTTTCAGAATTGTAGCTGTACACTTCTATGGCCTTTTATCTTTGTCTCATATTCTCTTTTATTAACTTCCTTCCTTCCTTTTTTCTTTCTTTCTTTTTTTTATTTCTTGTTTTTTTTAAATTTTTACTCAAACATTTACTTGAAAGAGAGTATGGCAATAATTGATATGACATTACAAGTAGTGCCTAATTAGAAGACCAGAATGATAGGCATTCCAAGCATGGTTTTAGTATTACACATTGCTAGCTTCAGTGTATTTACTTATTTCACAGATATCAATATGCATAGTTAGTCAGGGTGCAAATTCTACCAATTACCTGCTAATTCCAAAAACTTATTGGAGATTTTTAGGACCATTGACTTAACCATCTTTTGTATATAAATGCATGGTTTTGTTCTATCATGTTTTCTAATTTTTCTCCTAGCTCTCTCTTCATCTTCATTATTTCATGCTTAAATTCTTGCTTTCCTTTTAACTATATTATGCCTTTCTATTTGTATTTCTTCTTTTGAGTTATTATATTAGGGAGTCTATATGATATTTACACATGTAGGTGTAGTTTACTTCATTTTATGAGTATATGTTAAAGATACATCCACTTCTATATGAAGCCTTCAAGTTTATCATTCATTATAGTTGAGTAATACTCCATTGTATCTTGGAAACAACCAAAATGCCCATTGCCTGAACAATGGATGGAAAAGTTTTTAAAGGACCTTTTCATACTTGAAACCAGTCTAAAGATTGTAGGTACTTATATTCAGCAAAATAACCCAATGTAATCCAATAGCCCATAATAGTAGTGGGTTAGCAGCAGAACTTGCAATTGTCAGAAGTTGTTGACATGAGCCTTTTACAGCTCAACATCTTTTTTTTTTTTAATTATTTATTTTATTTTTTTCTTGTTTCAGAACCTTTGTTTGTTTATTCACTCATTTTAATGGCCGGCTCAGCCCGCCCTGAGGGCAGGGCTGGCACAGCATGTGGTGCCAGGGATCGAACCGCAGTCCCAGAAGCCGCCCAAGTTTTCCCAAGCAGGCGCTTTAGACCACTGAGCCATCCCGCCGGGCCCAGCTCAGCATCTTAATATGTCATTATTCTGGTGCTGTACATGATTTCGTGGTAAATCTTGAGGGGATTTGACTGACATTGTCAGATACAAAAGTTACATTTTTAATTATATATGTCTTGCTTTAACTTGGTCGTAACTATCCACCAGAAAAGTATAACCACATGATACCATATCTTTTTAATTTATTCATCAGTTGATGGGCATTTGGGTGTTTCAAGATTTAGCTATGACAAATTGTGTGCTATGAATGCGGAAGCACATATATCACTGTGGTGTGATGTTTTCAGTTCTTTTGGAAAACTACCCAGAAGGGAAATAGTTGGGTTGAATAGGACTTCTAATCTAGTTTTTTTGTTTTTTTTTTTTCTGATACCAGGGATTGATTTAGGACCCTGCATTTGTCACACAAGTGCTAATTCTACTGAGCAATCTCCCCGGTCCCCTTAATCCTATGTTTTGATAAGTGTCTACATTGATATCCATAGAAGTTACATCAGTGTACACTCCCACCAAGAGTAAAGAAGGGTTTCTTTCCCTCCACAGCCCCTCCAGAATTTTTAATAATTTTATTATTATCTTTATTGAAAATCAATAATTATATAGCATATTAAAATTTGTAGACAAATGTCGAAAAGTGAAAGAGAAAAGATGTAGATAAAATGAATTTTAGAGAAATATTTCTGGAATACATACATAACATGAGATTAATAATAGATTATACATTGTAAATAAATTACAAACTTAAATGAATATAACAATAAAAATTATCTAAAATAAAAATGAAGAAGGAATGTACAGATCAGTCATATAATAGTTCACTCTGTGCCACAATTAAGCAACTTATATTCATATAATTAGAATTCTCAAATTAGAAAATGGTAAGTAATAAATATTTAAAGATTTAAAATTTCTAGATTTAGTTGAAATTATAGCACATTTCCAAGAAAAATGAACCTTTTGCACAAGAAATATAAGTAAAATTATACTAAGATTCACAAAAATGAAAACTGTCCAGAGCTAATTGTAGAGAAAAAATTATTAAAGCATATAATATATAATATATAACATAATATATAATATGTGTATATATATATGTATATATATATATATATATTAGCTATAGAGAAGCAAAATTAACGAGCATCTTATTCCACATTAGAAAAAAAAAAGCAAGTGGTAAGAAACTAGACTAATTAATTCAAAGGACTGAAAGAAACAAATCTGTCATTGAATTTGATACTTAACACCTTTTAAAACTAAAAGTAAAGTATTTTCCAGTTATCCAAACTGAAAATATTCTAATATCTCCAGATGTAACATACCAAAAATAACAAAAACCATAATCCAGAAGGCAATAAAAGTTGCTGTGTGGTCCTGGATAAAGAATAAAGAGCTCTCAAAATGGTAGTTACACAGGATTATATAAAATGTAATTATATTAGATAAACCCATTTAAAAGGTCACTGAAAATTTCTACAAGACAGTGTCAATATTATGTCAAGTTATATACTTCTGTTTTCATGTATGTGTGTGTGTGTTGTGTGTGTGTAAAAGACAAGGAAGAGCTAATATAAAGTCAGTGGAAAATGGAAATACACTTTTTAAATTTCTAATACTAGGAGGAAAATATCATACCATGTCATAAGTGGATTGTGAATCAAACATACATCATGAATCATAAAACAAAAATTAAAATTAAACAATGTTAAGAAAATTAAGAAAATATTAACTTATTAAAAGTTAAATAAAATATTTCAAAACAATATTCCAAAATTAAAATTAAATCTGAGTCTAACTAAAAGACCAGAATGTTGTGTATCATATGCAGAAATATCTGTGCTCAATTCAGAGTACTCACACCCTATTTGAATAGTTTAATATATAGGTTAATATATTTTTTATCAACTAAGAAAAAGTTTTCACGAGAATAAAGAGCTACTGAGAACAAAACATGAAATAAATACTGGAATGGCAAATATATGACCATCACTTCTAACAGTTTGGAGGTAGGATATTGTACAAAGTTCTAGTATGTCACAGATATGGACCATGTCCATGATGCTTACTGGTGGCCAGGTATCACTTCTGGGACTGCTATTTCCTTAATAACCACTCTGTAGACCTGAACAGCATCGTGACCCACAGAGTGCAGGAGAAGTCTATTTGTAGAATATGCTGATGGGAATATTTTGCTGCTATTTTCAAAAGAAAACTGAAAGACTGATGTTTCATAACTCTTTTTCCTGTGTTTAATTGTTTACTCTACTTGGTGGCTTCCTTCCATTCTCCTTCAAGGAATTGTGCTCATTTTGATCCCTCTCTAGAATATCTTTTAGTACTCTGTGTAGCATTGGTTTTGTCATCATGAGATTCTTTAGTTGTTCTTTATCCTGAAAGTATTTCACTTCTCCATTATACTCAAAAGAGAGCTTAGCAGGATATATCAGTATGGGTTGGAATTTGTTTTCTTGTAAGACTTGTAGTGCTTTGCTCCTTACTCTTCTTGACTTGATGATTTGTAAAGAGAAATCTGCTGTTATTCTAGTGGGTTTTCCTTTAAATGTGATCTGTTTCTTTTCTCTAGTGGCTTTTTGTATACTGTTCCTGTGCTGTATTTCTGTGGTCTTGATGATTATATGTCTAGGTGTGGTTTTAATTGTGTTGATGTTATTTGGAGTTCTATATGTTTTGGTTATATGACTCTCAGATTGTTTTGCCATATTTGGGAAGTTTTCTGCTAATATTTCTGCCCAGATTCTTTTTATATCATTTGTATTGACTCCTTCTTTCTCAATGATGTCTATTTGTCTTATGTTTTTCATCTTTGCATCATCTTGCAGATGTTGAATTATTTTTTCTTGCATCATAGTTGTTTTTAAGAGATCTTTTCTTACCTTTTCACTAGCTGCAGTGGTGTCCTCAAGGTCTGAAAGTCTATTTTCACTTTCATTGAAACATAATATCCTCCAAACTTATCTATATTGGCAGAAATGACAGGATTTCAAGTTTTATGTCTGAATAATGTTCAGTTGTGTATATACTGCACATTTTATTTACCCATATATCTTTGATATACTCCTAATTTTGATTCCAAAATCCTAATGATTTGATGAATTCGATGTGCTAGTATGTGTTTAGGATGTTTGCATCTATATTCATGAGGGAGATTGATTTATAGTTCTTTTTATTTCGTTCAATCTTTCTCTGGTTTTGGTATCAGTATAACACTTGCCTCCAGAAATAAATTAGGTAGCAGTGCTTCCTTTTGAATTTTATTGATGAATTTGAGAAATATTTTGATTAAATCTTCTCTCAATTTTTTGGAGAAGTTAACTATCAAAAGCTGGTTCTTTGAAAGATTAAATAAAATTGATAAATCCCTAGCCAACCTCATCAATAAAATTCCTTGACTGTGATGGATAGCATTTCAATAACAAGGAAGTGGAGATATCTTCCTGATATGTTGTCTTCCATTCCTTTGGGCATATATCCAGTAATGGAACTGGTAAATCAACTGAAAACAGAACTTTACTGATTCCTAAAGACTGAATCAATGCATCATTAGAGTCAGTATATGGTGCAGTCTTTCTCCCTGATTCAGAGGTGAGACTTTCTTGTTTCCTTATATGGTGGAAGGGATAAGAAAGCTTCCTCAAACTGGTTTTTATAAGGCCACTAATCCCATTTAAGATGGGTGCACTAACCTTGTAATAACCTTGCCTCTCAAAAATATGGGTGCTAGTTTTCCACAAATAATTTTTTATGGAGGAACTAATAGACTACAGAAGTGAATATCCATCATCCATTATAGGTCATGTAAGATCTGCAAATTACAAAGGAATTAGAGATTTCTTAATATAGGGAACAAAAACTGACACAGTTATGTTCATGTAGGTATTTTTACAATGCTGAAGTCATATAGGCTCTTAGAAAAGATGCTGAAATCAGTAGGAATGAGTAATTTTGTTCTTCTGTTAGGTTTTTATAAAATTTGTTAAATACCCTAGAAAAAAGTAAGAATGTTCAGTATTACATATTTGGTATTTCAAATACTTTTTTAAGCAGGTAAAAGTGCTTTTATTAGACTTACAATGACTTCAAGGCTCGTATAAATTATTACCTTTATTCTGGGTCTCTTTAGTATATTACTGAGTTGTTTTATTTTGGTTAAAATTTGAAATCTTTCTCTACCCATTTATTATATTTGAAAAAACTGTTATATTATATGAAAGTTTATATATTTATTTATATATTTTATTTTATAGAATACAAAATAGTAGTAAAACAGAAAAATTATAAGTGACACAGAATTTCATTTAACAAAATAATTTCAATTTCTAGTATTTGTTGCAATGTATAATGTTGTCTTCCAACCAATTTTTCATATTACCACAAATATGCATGCAAAATTCGAAGGAGAAAGAAAAAGAGAAATACATAATATGTTAAGAGGAGAAAAGGGAGAAACAGCTGAAAAAAGAGACAAAACAAATTAGGCATTATCTTCTTTCCATCGACGAGCAGAAATCCATAGTATAGTTGTCCAAACCATCATGATTACATACACAGATATATCTCTTTTCTGTACTCCCTTTTCTGTCCTCTTCAACTCAGTAACTCCTTCCTTTTGAATAAGTTCATTCCCTTTTCCCAGTATCTATTGTGTCCTTCAGATTCCATTTTCTCTTTCAGGTTCTCACACTAAGGAGACAATATGATGTCTGCACATGTGGGCCTGATTTAACTTAAGAGTGTGTTCTCTAGTTGCGTACATTTACCAACAAAAGTCCCAAATTTATCCTGTTTTACAGCTGAATAATACTCCATTGTGTAAAAATACCACATCTTCTTTATCCCTTCTTCAGTTGATAGGCATCTGAGTTGTTTCCAGTATTGAGCTATGACAAAGTGTGCTGCTATAAATGTGGGTACACATATACCACTATGATATGATGCTTTCAGTTCTTCTGGGAAAATACCCAGGAGGGAAATAGCTGGCTTGAATGGGATCTCCAATTCTAGCTTTTAAAGAGGTCTCCATACTGATTTCCATGGTGGTTGTTACAGTTTGCACTCCCACTAACAGTGGAGAAAAATTCCTTTTTCCTCACAACCTCACCAGCATTTGAAATTGGCTGACTTCTTGATGTTAGCCATTCCTGTGAAAGTTTTTTTTTAAAAAAATAAAACTGCCAATGCCAGTTTTCTAAAATATTTTAGAGTAGATAATACCTTATTTTATTTTATTTTATTTATTTATTTATTTTGGTGGGACTGGGGCTCAAACTCATGACCTTGCACTTGCCAGGCAGGCACTTGTGCTATGGAGCTATCTCCCCAGTCCCGAGTAGATAACACTTTATAATAAATTTATTCTTACAGCTTAAAGTGAAGTTTAGTTATTTTGAAATTATTTAACATCAAAAAGATATGGAATAAGCATTTAAAGATCTCAAAAAAATAATATACCATATCTTGGAAGGAATTTATATCAATTTACATATGCCTTTAAAAATTAATTTCTTTGAAAAATTAATTGTTGCAAAATATAATTTTGAAAGATCAATATTACTTAAGAATAGGCAGCAAGCCAATTTTAGCCCCTTTTACTTGTGACCTGATGTAATATAATCAAATATACAGGCTTAAGCATGACTTACTGAGTCCTAAGGAGTTTTTATTTTATTTTGATGGTAATGGGGATTGAACTCACAATATTGCACTTGCCAGGCAAGCACTTATTCAACTGAGCTGTCTCTCCAGCCCTACCTAAAGGGTTGAAATGAATGTGTGTTGAAAAATAATTAAATCAGCTTTCATGTCAGGCAAGTGATACTGTGACTTTGTTTTCATAGAGTACTTGTTTCATATCCCAGAGTCCCTTATAATCGCTAGTGTGCATGTGGCAGGTCCAGTGAGGACCTTTGGTCTTCTTGGGTTCAGGAGGCCCTAGCCTTCTTCAACGTTCTTCCAAAGGTGATCCACCATTGACTGGGGATATAGAGAAATTGTTTAACTTTAATGCATTTGAAACCATGGTTTCATTCAGTTCCATACTTTGGTTTCACTCTGTCTCCCCTATAGTTTTAGAGTTTTAAATCTTTCATATATGATTTTAAAATTCTTTCTTTCTTTCTTTCTTTCTTTCTTTCTTTCTTTCTTTCTTCCTTCCTTCCTTTCTTTCCTTCTTTTGTGCTACTAGAGATCAAACTCAGGACCTTGTGCTTGCCAGGCAGTCACTTTGGCCCCTGAGCTATAGCCTCAACTGTTTTTTTTTTTGTTTGTTTGTTTTTAAAGAACAACAACAAAAAAATAGTAAAAAGCATAATAAAACAAAAAAACCCCACTGAACACAATACAGGACTTCAAAAAACAAAAATTGTACGGGTGCTACAATTGTTATACTGCATATTGTTGTCTTCAAATTAGCATTCAAAATGCTAATTTAAAAAGTTATAAAAAATTAAAAGGGTGAGAGACAAAAATTTAAACTTCAACTGCTCCTTTCAGTAGGCCAGCAAAAATCAGCAGTACTTATCCGCGGTATCCTGTTATACACTACGTGTGTGTGTGTGTGTGTGTGTGTGTGTGTGTGTGTAGTATTGTGGTATTAGGGGTCGAACTCAGGACCTGGACACACGCTTATACCACTCAGCTATTTCCATGCCTTACACTATTTTCTTTTATCAGTATGTTCATGGTACATAATTGTATTCAGAGACATTGAACAGAGAGCTCTATGGACAAGGATCGCTCAAAGAAACTGTATAAATGATTGAAAACCCCCTGATGTGGCTCATAGTTGGTTGTCCTGGAGCCTCGTGCACTCATAGGTTGGACTTGAAAAGTAACTAGATAGGTTATGGCTGATCAATAAGGGGCTGTGTCTAGTCTGGATCACCGGGGCTTTTCCAGGAAGGGACTATCTTCCTCCCTGGTTCTTCCATCTTCTCTCTGTTTCCTAGATGGCAAAGCATGAGCGGCTTGGCTTTGCACCAGGCTCTTCTACCATGAGATTCTTCCTTGGAGGGAATCGACCAGGGATTGTAATCATGAGATAAAGTAAACTGTTCATTTAAATTGTTAGTATTGGGTATTTGTCTCAGTAAAGTACGGATGACCTTCCCCTCAGGGCAGCATCTGAGCCAGCTTGGGTAGAAGATGGGTGAAGAAATTTCCTTAACCTGAAGGAATAGTCTAAAGTAAAGGGGATTGTTTTCTAGCATCACAGTCTACAGAATGGGCAAATCTTTATCTACTACAGAGCCTCGAATCCCTTAGACAAGCAGGGGCAAGAGTCAGACAGAGTCTCAGTGGGTGGAAGAGGTTCCTCCCACAGGCTTTCAGTTAGAAAACTCAGGAAAGTAAAAGACAAAAACCAGAGGACTCAATTCATTTTCCAGCTGGGTGTGTAGATAGTTGGAAGAGACTGCCAATACTGGGTGGAAGTGCTAAGTTCCTATCTGCACATTTTACACAGTCGCTTCTAAACTCTCTGTTGGGAATTGAACTTGTACAGGCATCAGCTGACGAATGAGGATGGTGAGGATTCACAGGTGAGACTTCTTTCACTGTCAGAAATTGTAAATCAGTGGGTGCTGTGCTTGGCCTTTTCTCATAGCAGCTGCATTCTAGGGTAGGGAGCTACTCTTGGGTGATTCATCTCCTACCTTGCTCGTTGTGTTTGCTTGGGTTAGGTAGTGGCTAAGGGTGGTTGGTGAGGACAGATGAAAAATTTAACCAATAGTTAAAATCTCAAATTAGCCTATGGAGTTTCAAATTTTATAATCTGTGATGTCACTGAAGTCCTGCTCATTTATGAAAAGAGCAGAAAGAAATCTGTTGCCATCTAAATATTTAGTGAGCGATTTATTGTTTTACACTTTGATGTTGTAGTAAATTGGGTCAGTTGGGGGATAATGAGGCAGTTGAAGGATGTATTTGGTAAGACTTCTGTCATGAACATTTTGCCATGTTTTCCATATCATGAATTTTCCCTTTGAAAAATGGAAATGTATACCTGCTATACTATTACACTTATTTGCTGTGGCTAGACAAGTGTTTCAAATTTTTCCCACATAATGAACAAAGAAGGGAGATAAAGATAAATTTATTTTTTATTCTTTATGTATTTAGGACATGGTCTACAGGGTCTCACTACACAGATTGGACTAGAAGTGATCCTCCTGTTTTCAGCCTCCCAAACAATGGGATTACAAGTGCGTGCTACCACACCCAGTCTTAATCAAGGTCTCAGTGCACCCTGGGTTCAAGGCAGGTATGGCAGGCCAGGGATCGAACCTGAGGCCCCAGCATGTGCTTAAGCAGGTGCTTTAATCCACTGAGCTATCTGGCCGGCCCTAAAAATATAAATTTATCTGGGGTAACAGCAAAAGAATGGAAAAGCCAAGGAAATAGAATCTAAAAACGTTGATGAACATAGAGTAAATTGAACATAATATTTCAACAGATATTTTAAAAGGGAGAAAGAGTTCAGAAAGGAGGGATGTTTTCCTCTAAAGAGGGAAAAAGACATGGTCTCTGAGAGATTTTTAAACAAGCCGCCAGGTGGCGCCATCATCTAAGGACAGCTTAGTTGCTTTCTAGGTGTAGTGAATGCTTTCTGTGGGTGTAAGAGTCACATGGAATGGGAAGAGTGAGGTAGGGACCCTGATGCTTTCTGTTCATATGTAAGATGTGTACTCCCTACAGTGAGAAGTGTACTCCCTAGAGTGCGAAGTGTACTACATTAAAATTAATGAGTGATAGTTTCACATCGGATCCTTGTATTTCACCAAACTCTATTAGTATTTTCACTGTGCAATTAAAGAGACACTGTTGTAGTTATCAGTAGATGGATACAATTTAAAATTCTCAATATAAATTAACATAATTATTTTCATCGGATAGTTATATTTATTTAACTTTATGCCCAGTTTTAAGATAGTGAAGAAGCTTCCTATCTAGAATTTTTTTTTTTTTTTTTTTTTTGTGAAAGTCTAGGATGAGACATAGGACAAAAGAAAGAAAGAAAGAAAGAAAGAAAGAAAAGAAAGAGAGAGAGAAAGAAAGAAAGAAAGAAAGAAAGAAAGAAAGAAAAGAAAGCAAGCAGAAAAGAACAGTATGAAAAAGTTAGGGATCCCAAGGCTAAGGAAATATGTTTCTATACTCAATCAGAGGGAAGACCAATACAGGGTATTAGAGATGAGAGAGGATAGTTAAAAACAATCCTCAGCAGCATATAGGTATTTTTCCAACATGATAAAGGCAGTCTTCAGTTACTCCTGAGTACAGTTTGCATAGATAATGTAAGTATTGTACAAATCTGTGTTCATTGTAATTAAAAGGAGGCATGAAATAAAATATAGCTGTAAACTAGTTTTTGTTTATAATTTTTGTGATGCCGAGTTTCCATTTGGGGAATATTAACCTCCCAAGGCTGCCCTACCATGGAATGCTATTTTCCAAGTTGATGAGTAAATAGCAATTATAGTTAGAAATGATGATAAAGAACTTCCATCAAAGGGAATGAAAGCCTCTGTTAGCATAAAGAACCAAGTTTTGTAGCTACTTGTCCAGACAAAGACTGAGCCTTCATTTAGGTCTCAATTCACTGCAGAGCAGGACCATCAATGAAAGAAGGCTTTTAAAGGCAAGATAATATAACAGCAGGAAAAATATAATTTTGGGCCTCTAACCTCAAACTTCCTCCACATTATTGGCAACTCTTTAAAAAAAAACACGAAGTATTCCCATTGCCTACACACTAATGTATTTCTTAAAAGTATTGTAAAGAAGAAAAATGCCTCTGGAGAGAAGAGAAACTAGGTGCTGTTCAAAGCTGACCTCTCCCCTGGGTCTCACGCTCACACAAGTCGCTGTCTACTGGATGTCTCTGCTTGGACATGGCACATGCGTCGCAAGCTTATTATGTCCGAGACCTTTCTCACCACCCAGGAGTTTCTCCCTGGCTGTTCTGCTTATAATGATTTATTTTCAGTGCCTTGTTTAGACTGTGTCTTCTCTGCTGTTTGTGCCTTTCACACTCTCCCTCAGTCTCCTCTGAACCACCTCCTTCCCCGCCTCCATCCTTGCCCAGCCTATCCTGGGGCTTCCCCATCTAGGTTTATAGGCTCCTGTTCTCTCCTGTATTTCTGCCTTTATAATTCCTGCCACCATCTGCATCACCTACAAGAAGGTAAATTGTATTATGAGGTCCAATGTGCTTTATTCAGTACTACATCATCAGCACCTCCCAGGCCTGGCATAAGTGAAACCAGTAATATTTGTGGATGCAGGAGAGTGAAAGTTCCATTGTTTGCTGAAAATAATCACCAGAACCAGTATCCCAGTTGCATTAGTCTTCCTGCAGCTCTGTATTGCCGGGGGAGGAGAAGGGATCAGGGTAGATGGAGACAGACCAGGAGTGAGATGTGGGAGGCGACGGTGGTGGTGGAAACAAGTGAAATGGAAAATCAGCTTCTTCCCAACGTGGGATGGAACTCCCCCTCCCTCTGCCTTCTCTTACCCCTTTCTCCCCAGTCCTAATTATCACCAGCTGGAACCACTTCATCGTCACAGTTTCCATATTGCTAAAACATCTGAGAATGCCTCACAGCCTCCAGAGAGCACCAACCCAAATAAATATTTTTCAGATTTCTCTTGCTACACCTTTGCCTCCTAGAATTTAATATTCTGAGGAGTGGGAAGAATAACACAGATCAGGTAATGTATTGGGGATATAAGTACCTATTGTGACAGAGGAGTTAGCCATTTCTGGACTCATCCTGGGATTTTTGTTTATTTCTTTGAAACAGGCCCTCACTCTGTAGTGTAGGCTGGTCTTGAACCCACTGTGTTGCCCAGACTGGTGTCACATTTAGGACAACCTTCCTGCGTCTGCCTCCTGAGTGCTGGGGTTACAGACAAGTCCCAGTTATGAGCAGCTCCAAATATCCATCCTGAATAACTGTGTCTGATGCAGTGTCATTTTAAAAACTGATTAAAAAACCTAACATTTAAGTGCAAAAGATGTTTTATATATAACGTTGAAGTCTGTCTGTGTTCCTGGCAGAAACCAAAGAGGGACTTAGGAAGACCTAATTCATCCTCTAAACCACTTCTGTAAATTAGAGATAGTGTGTAGCTTCCACCACGGACACTTAAGGCTTTAGGAAACGTCAGAAACTGGTTGCTTTGGCCATTGCCTTTGAGTATATCGACCTACTTCTGTGCCTGCCTTGCCCTTCTGCTCCCTTGTTTCCTCTTCCGGAAGGGTCTCCCACTGTGTCCTTTGCCAGGGTCATATCTATGTGACCTGGAAAATTTACACAGGCACAGGCATTGCTGCTGTCTCTAGACCTTTCTTTAGTGCTGTGTCCACCAAGCTCCCGCGTGGCTGCATGCATTTTCTTCATGCACCACGTTAATCTTCGACTAATTCTCCTTAGAAGCATCAGAACTCCCCAGAAATAAGACGGAAATTATGAAAAAAAAGCCAGGAGGGACAGGATTTCTCAAAGAAGGCATCACATATTCATAAAGTGCAGAGCTAAACTCATTTTCATTTATTCCTAATTTTGTTTTTTAATTAGTAGCAGTTCATAGAGCATAATGACCACATTCAATGGTGCGTGTGCATCATATATTTTAATTAAATTTTCATCTCCTTCTCCTTCCTCATTCCCTCCATCTTTTGGTGCCCTTCCCATTTCAAAAGTTTATTTCACCAGTTCCTATTGTCTGCCTTCCCTGTTATTCTTTATATATATTTTGATTTTCTCATATGAGAAACCATGTGATATTTAAGCACGTGTATCTGATTTATTTCACCTCATATTATGGTCTTGGGGTACATCTATTTCTCTACAAATCGTTACATAGATAAAGACAAATGGGTTATTCCTTGATTTTTCACTTTGAGTAGTAAGACTGATAGCTTTACGGCAGATGTATTTAGATTCTGATTCAAGTCCATGACTAAATTAGTACAGATTTACAGAATGTGATCTAGCATAGATTACAGGTGAGGATTTCTAGACATGCACAGGCATAATTACAAGCAGGGCAAAAGGAAATGCACCCTGGACTAGGAAATGCACTATTGGTACCTAAACCAACTTAAAGTGTTCACTAATTTCTCAATGAGACTAGACTACTAATAGACATGTAGAATTCAAGAAGTAGTTTGTTGCTTATTATAGATTACTTTGCAGCATCACTTACAGCATTCTTAATATCTTTATTTTAACGAGTCTCAAGTTAAATTGTTTGTAAAAGATATATATCTGAACCAGATAGATTCAAGAACAATGGGTGATCTACAAAGCAGATAAGCAGCCCACTTTCTTCTCATGATTTCACTGGTGATTGTCAGTGCCTGCAGATTAATGGTAAAAGATTAAATACTTCCTAGCCTTTGTCTTATGCAAGTCAATTTGTCAAAAGATTAGCATGGTTCTCTGCAGATCCTGAGTTTCCTTTTACTTGATGTGTGATACAAGGGTGTTGGAGAAGTACTGTTCATCAGACTAGAAGGCGATCTGTCACTCTGTCACCTCTCAGTCTCACTCAGCCCTCAAGTCAATGTAGAAAATCCACGGCTTTTTCTAAGTCTTCCTCACTTTCCCAAAGCTTTTTTTTGGAGCTGGGAATCAAACTCAGGACTTTGTCTTGCCAGGAAGGTGCTTGTGCCACTGAGCTATCTCTCCCCACCCCCATCCTCTCATTCTTAAAAGTTTTAAAAACACTTTTACAAACAGTTTTGCTTAATGATATCAGATTCACAACCAGGAAATTAAAATCTAAAATAAAATGTTACTATATCCTAAAAACACATAAAACTCTTCCTTGTTTTATCACCTTGATGTCCTAATTCTCAGTGATAAAATTCATATTATCTATTTGACATAGGAGGCAGTCAGATCAAATAAGAATGAAAGAAAAGGTTTTCAGTGATAGTTGTAGATTAGAACAGTACTAATCCTGATGAGCTATCCTTTGTCTACCACGGGGGACATACTCAAGATCACAGAAGCAGTAAATGACTGGATTGGTTCTCAAACCTGGTATAGCCTGGCTTCAAAGCTTATGCTCTTTCCACCCCGCTGCATCCAGTTGATCTTATATGCCTACAAATCTGTTTTTGGGGATTGCTAGGAGTTTAATTATATCTCCCAGGATATGAAGTTCACAAACCTATGAGTACTTGCAAATGTAATTTTATTTGGATTTAATCTTTGTACATGATCAAGTCAAGCTGAGGCCATTATCATGGGTCCTAATTCAGTACAGTTGTGTACTTATGTAAATATGGAATTTGGGCACAGAAATAAACATAAGGAGAGGAAAACAACTGAAGGCAGTTATGTAGAGCATCATGTATAAGCCAAGGGATGCCAGTGACTATCCTGCTAACACCATCATCTACTGTCCAAAACTGTGAGACATTGCCTTTCTGTCATCTACATTACATACTGGTGGCACTGTGGTATAAGGACCAGCAAAGGAATACAAAGATTACACTAAAAGGCCTCCTGCTTCTCCTGCAGCTCTCTCACTCAGCCTCCGCCTTCTACTGAATAACTCCAGTTTTCTGCTTTAATGTTTAGAATTCTCTCATCTTCTGAACTTGCTGCATTTTTGGTCAGTAATTTTGTACAATCAGGTGATGTGTGTTTATGATTTCATATTTTTCTAACAACTGTACAATCTTGCATTTTTGGTTTTTTTTGAAAGAGGATCTGACTATGTAATGCTGGTTGACCTTGAACTATATATCCTAGACTAGCCTCAAACTCCTCCAGCTTCAGCCTCTTGAGTACTGGGATTACAGATGAGCACCAGCACACTTGGCTTCCACTGTGTAATTTTAAGTTTAACTGTACAATGCACTTTTCCTTTCTATGCATCATTAGCTTTACATGTGAAAGGACACTGCACATGGCAAGTGTGGCATGCAAATGTATTCCCACTCATGTGGTTTTGGTTCTAACCATTGTTACTCTTTTTTTTTTTTTAATGAACAGAACATATTTATTGAGAGAAAGAAAGCTACTGTCCAAGAGAGGGACAAGAGGGAGAAAATTTTCTCCTTCTTTCTTTCTTTCTTTTGTTTTTTCTTTCTTTCTTTCTTTTTTTCTTTCTTTGTGGGACTGGGGCTCAAATCCATGACCTTTCACTTGCTAGGCAGGCACTTATATCATGGAGCTATCTCCCCAGTCTCAAACTGTTACTCTTTTGAAGAGGAATTTGACAATATGTATCAAGAATTCTGGGAATCTATAATGTTTAATCTAGTGTCACACCTAGAGAAAATTTGATTAGGTGAATAAGTTAACACAGGAAAAGTCATATTTAGCATAAGTTATCAAAGAGTGAGACCTTGGAATTAAACCTAAAATATTTAATGTAGAACTCTGACAAAATAAATCAAAGCCACTGAACTGATTGAAATATCATGAATTTCTGGCAAAAAAGCATATCTAGGACACACACACACACACACACACACACACACACACACACACACACACACAGACATTGGAAACATTTTGTTTGTGAATTGAAAACTCCAGATGATGGAAATATGAGTAAAACTGTGAAGTGCCAGATAGAATAGAGAAAATAAAAAACATTGGAAACATTTGTTTGTGAGTTGAAAACTCCAGATAATGGAAATATGAGTAAAACTGTGAAGTACTAGATAGAATAGAGAAAATAAAAGATTAAGCTATAATATGTTATTATTTTTCTAAAGTTTGGAAATACTTGTTTAACATCCAAATATACCGCAACATATTTTGCAAGCATTAAAACATGATTCCCTACTACAGAGCAATCCAGAAGCACTTCGCATTGTATGTAAGTGATACTCTGTAGCAGTAAACCCATGAGGATGACATCACAGAGACTAGTTCAGTAGTACTTACATCGGGAATTTCAACCCTTCTCCTCAGCAGTGGCACAATGAGATGCCAATTTTTTTTTTTGAAGTAAAACAATAGGAAGAAAATAAACCTAAAATGAAAAATCCTGCAAATCCATGCCACAGCTGCAAATAAAAGGGCAGCCTTAATATAGTGCAGAAATGCCTGCTTCCATATCAGTCTTCTCAGTGCCACCTGAACTCCCACAAAATTAGAGACTTTCCTGAGGCTGCGCTTGTGTGAGAGGCAGATGGTGGGCTTCATCTACACCGTGTTAATTCTCTCATGGCCTTCTGGAAGGTACCAGTCTTTTGGAGAACTGGGCTCACTGCCTTGCTTTTTGTCTCTTTATTCAATTCTTTCCTCACAGTTCTTCCCCCATTTAAAATTTCTCTTGCCATTTTCACAGAAACTCTAACTCCTGTCGATTCATGATGAGACTATTTGAGTAGTTTCCAGTTCTGCGCAGTCCTGTTAAGTCTCCATGCCATGATTAGATTGTAAGTGTTGCACTGGCCATTTTCCTGCTGCTAAGACTCAGCAGGCACCTATAACTTCAAGGAGGAGAGGCTTAGTTTGGTTCATGGTTTCAGAGGATTCAGTCCATGGTTAGCTGGCTCCAAGGCAGACATCAAATGGCAGAAGGCATAGGGTAGGAGAGCTGCTCAGGTCATGGTGGTGGTGTGTTAGTTACTTTTCTTCTCACTGAGACAAAAAATACCTGGTATCCAAAGTTAAGGAAGGAAAAATTTATTTGGCTCATACTTAATAGAGGTTTCCCAGGGAGGGTGCCATGGCAGACAAGCATCACAGAGGAGAAATGGCTCATGTAGGGCAGAATAGCAAAGAAAGCAGGAAACATTAGCAGCTTCTTTCTGATCCTTTTGTATTGTATCTAGGCTCCTGGGATTACGGTGGTGTCAAATCAATCAGTGGACTGGTTTAGCAGTCCTATGCCCCTAATCATAGCATCACGCTCTGATTCCAGGGGAGGATCAGCCACCTCTGGGAAAAAAAAAAAACTCATCTATGGCTACATGAGACCATCTAGACACATGCCATTAGGGGTGAGCTATTAGACACAGACCTCAATGTCATTCCTCTGTGATCTATCCAAAAATGTGTTTTCCTAACGAATTGGACAGCAACCAAACAGAAATAATGAAATGACTACCCCAAGTACATATTTAGTAATTAAACTTATTGACTATCCACTGATAATTATGTCAACTACTAGAACTTCAATGTTGGATATACCTGATCCTTACAGAATACATAATCTGTGAAAAAGACAAGTACACCTAACTAGACTATACAAATAAATGAGCAATATCAACTAAGATAAGAGCTACAAAGCCAAGGTACATGATACCAAAGAACTGATCTAGTCAGAAGGGCAGGAAAGACTTGCCTGAAGGAATGAAGACCCAGTGGAGATCAAAGGGAAGAACAGGTGTCAAGAAATGAAAGCTTTCTGGGCCTAGAATGGCAGTGAAGGTACCTTGTGGAGGGTCTCATTGGCTTCTTAAGGATTTGGTTCTGCTCCAATAGCAACAGGAATTTTGTTTAGGCATTCTAAGTTCAAAAAAATATGATTACTTTTGCCTATAGAAAAAATATGTTTGGTTGCTAAGTAGAAATTATTACAGAGGAGGATCAAAGTGCTTAAAAAAAAAAAAAAACAAGTTCAAAAGTGATTGCAGAGATCCTGGGGTGGGTTGTAGGAAGCACCAGACAGTAAAAAATGAGAAATGGGTTGACTTGAGAAATATTTAGGTAGCAATAATCAATAGAACTTGGTGAATATGGTAGATAAAAACATTCATTAAGAGTGGCTCTTGTATTTCTCATTTAGGTAATTAGAAGGTTAGTGTAATCATATATTGGAAATTCTACAAAGGACTAGATATTAGGTGGGAATTGTGACATCTGTGAGGAATATGTCAACTATGAAGTATCTTTGGATCAGCTAAGAGAAGATGTTAAGGACACAGTTGAATGCATGAATCTAGGGCCCAGAGGTGATGTCTAGGTTGGAGAGAGAAGCATTATGGTCACAGAAGATAGTTTTCAGTTCAGATATTGAGTACCTTCAGTGTGCCTGACATGATAGTATAAACAGCAGAGAAAGAAACAAGAAACCATCTCTTCCTGTCAGGAACAATGCTATTCTCTTTCCTAAGAGGAAACTAAAAATACTGGTAAGATTTCAGTTATGAAACAGTCCAGCACCAACATAATTCCATCACTTGCAGGTTAGCCATTACTTATTATAGTCAGTTCTCCACCACAGTGACAAAATTCTGGAGATAAACAACTTAGAAAAGGAAATGTTTAATTTGAGTGTCTCTTGTATTTCCTGCTTATGTAATTAGAAGGTTAGTGCAATCATACATTGGAAATACTACAAAGGACTAGATACTAGGTGGAACTTGTGACATCTGTGAGGAATATGTCAACTAGGAAGTATGTTTGAATCAGTTAAGAGAAGACGTTAAGGACACAGTTGAATGCATGAATCTCCAAGTTTCAGAGGCTTTATTCTGTGGGTATTGGTATCAGGGCTTTGGACCTGTGGTGAGGCAGAACATGTGGTGGAGCAGTGCTGCTCACCACACAGCAGCCAGGAAATAGAGAGAGAGGAAGGTTTCCAGGGTCCCATATCTCTAATGTGTGCTTCCAATAACCTGACTTCACTGATACTCCCCACTCCCTAAAGATTACACTTCCTCTCAGTAGTGCCACGGGCTGGTGACTCAGCCTTCAATACATGTGCACCTTTGGAGATAACCTTTAGGATCTAAAGCATTACACTCAAGGTCCCCAAAATTTTCTTGGACAGGTAGAGTGGCCTATCTGTCATCCACCAAGCCTGAATAATGACTTCTGTGATTTTCCTTTACAGCATACTTACTTTACCTCATATCCAAGCCCTTTCACTCCTTCTTTGTTAATGGAGCTTGGGCGGTTCATGGTCTTCCATCTCACCAAATCTTCCCAGGGGCTAATAGCAAAGATGACTTAACTTCCTTCCACTATATGGTTCACAAATTCATTTTCAACAGTAAAAAAAAAAAAAAAACATTTAATTCAAACATTGTTTACAAAGACAGTATTCCTTAGTAACTAACCTTACAGTAGGGTAGATGCTGTTGTGCAGGACGTTGAGCCAAAAAGGTGAAAAGGAAGTAGGAATCTCTATCTGCAATAAGAATATTGTGGAGGTCGACTCTGGAATGAGAATGGATCTGACAGTGGAAATGGAGGGGGAAAAGGTACTAAAAATGATGCAGTATGTGTATGTGCCCATTCCCCATGATTAATGTAATTATTACATATCACAAAAATATATTAATAAAGATAGGCGTACTCTTTTGCCTTTCCCATCATATATCTAGAGAATCTCTATTTTCATTATCATAATTTTCAGAACTTAACATTTTTTCTTTTCATTTCTCTAGTCCTTTCCTTTGCAGGGAGAAATATCTAAAAGAATAAAACATTTTATTAAAAAGTTGTAAGCATCCTTCTATTATTTAAGCTCCATGAATATGAAAGTGCATAATAAATATATTTGCCTTACAGAAAAAAGAATAAAATATTTAGGAGCTTATGTTTTAATTTATTTTTTGCTACTTTTAAGAAAAAATTACAATGTGACATTTTCAAAACACATTAGTAGTACATTCCCAATAATTGATGCAATGCATATTGTTGTCCTCATTGTAGTTACACAGAGCAAAGGGTGTAGGCATGATACATTTCCTAATGGTTATTAGTAAAATAGATTTCTCCTCTTTGATCTAAGAGAAGGTAGTTGTATACATAGTCAAATGTTCCATAATTGCAGTGGGTTATTGGAAAAACCAGAAATGTTGGAAGCTGTTGATTAGAGTCTTTTGTAGCTCAGTGTACTAAACTACCTTTATGTTTTATGCATCATGTTTAAACTTTTCTGCTGGGTGGTTAAGGGCAAGTTAAAGGAAGACCTGTATAACAAAACATGTGGTTTTTGTATCTAGGAGCTTATTTTTATAGCTCAAAAAACAACAACTTTTATGACATAATGTGTCGTAACTCCCTTTTGAAGTTTCAGATTTGATGCAAAAGCCCAAGCACTACTTTATCAAAGTGCACTTTTATGATTTTTTTGGATAACTACTAGAAAGTAGAAAGCAATGTAACTTTTATGTTAGGGTACAAGAAATGCTGGCCAGCTGGCCAGCACCCTTACCCTGAGATGTGTGGGAAGGCAACGCGTTTGATGTGCAGTAGGAGTGCAGGAGCCACAGGAGGCCTAGGATGAGGTGTGGCAGTGCTCATTCATGAGAATCAGTGCCTCAGTTTAACCTCATTGTAAATTGTGTAACTAATTATAAACCTCAGATTGGCTGACCAAAAGTCCTAAAGTGGGATTCTTCCAGAATTTAGAAATGCATGGTCAAGAGCATATTCACAGTAATTAAAACACATATATAAATTGCACATTAGTTTATGTACTTATTTATATATTTATTATTTAGGCAGGGTCTCACTAACTAGCCTTGCCTGTCCTCAAACTCATGGTGATCATCTTGCCTCTGCCTCCTAAGTGCTGGGATTATAAGTGTGAGCCCCTGGCTTGTGCACCTATAATTATAGGAGGGAACTCTACAACAAGGCAACACGCTAATAGCCTTAACAAATAAGTTCATTCTTTACAAGTGAGTTCTGCTCCCAAAATATAATTCAGAAGGACATCCTGAATGATTTTTCAGAGAAAAATCAGGAATCAGTAAGTAAGTTCAAGGGTTAGAAAATCAGCCTTGCTTAAGAATATCAAGAAAATTGTAGAAAGAAACATTTGAATGGACTGGACTCTTCAGGATAGTAAGAGTTCACCAGAAAAGGAGAGAATTTCCTTGGGGAGGGGTGCGCTACAGAAGGCAGAGGGGGTAAGGTGGCAAAAGCTTGCAGAAATGAGAGAAAAGGGTAGTAGAATAGAAAGACATGAGATGTCAGCATATAAGATTTTGCTGTGAAAAGCGATGAAAGAGCTGTGAAAGTTGTTTTAGAAAATTTAGATTCTTATCCCATGGGAAATAAAAAACTACTAAAGGTTTTACCAAACAAGATGCATAGCATGCTCATGTTTATTTTAGTCTTATTTTCTTTTTCAGTACCAGGATTGAATTTGGGACTTTGTGCTTGCCTGGCAAGCACTTATTCTACTGAGTTATCTCCTTGGCCCTCATGTTTATTTTACAATACAAGAACTCATGGGCTTTCTACCATTTCTTAAGACCTGGGGACAAATAAAAAACTTTTGGGCTGTGGATTTGTGAGGGGATGCTCAGGAAAGAAATAGAGAAATGGGAGAGTAAATGATTCTACCTCAGGAGCCATTCTGTCCATCTGTCCTTTTCACAATGCAGTGGGCTTAGAGAGTTTATGTTGAGTAGTTTTCTTTTTGTGAGGATACAAGAAATGCGAGACAGGGCCCGGCAGGATGGCTCAGTGGTCTAAAGTGCCTGCTTGGAAAAGCTTGGGTGGCTTCAGGGACTGTGGTTCGATCCCTGGCAACACATGCTGCGCCAGCCCTGCCCTTGGGGCAGGCCGAGCCTGCCATAAAAATGAGTGAATAAGCAAACAAAGGTTCTGAAACAAGAAAAAAATAAAATAAAATAAAAAATTCTAAAAAAAAAAAAAAAAAAAAAAAAAAA
>PVJA010022239.1:0-16040 GCA_004027025.1 Myocastor coypus
ACAAGGCATAAAACGCAGAGCTAGATTAGTATGATGAGCTGCAAGAGGCTTAAATCAACAGCCTTCAACATTGCCAATGTCTCACTGGTAACCCACTGCAATTATGAAACATTGGACTGTGTATACAACTACTTCCTCCTAGTTCAAAAAGAAAAGTTTTTCTTCTCTTCTCCGTTTTTTTTTTTTTTTTTTCTTTTTTGGAATCAATATCCAAATTTGTCACGTCTGCACCCTGTGCTCTGTATGACATTTGTGAGGACAACAATATGCAGTGTCTCAACTATTGTGAATGTGCTACTAACATGTTTTGAAACTCTCATATTGTTATCTCTTATTAAAGGTAATAAAAATTAAAATTAAAAAATAAATAAATAAAAATAACCAATTTTTTTGTAATATGTAGGTTTATAGAATTATTTGAAACTATTACCAGCCTTCTATTTTCTGTTAATATGATTTGGTCCTTGGAAATACAATTTGAAAAAATAAAAGTGGACAAAATCCCAAAACTTAAAAATAAATAAATAAATAAATAAATAAAATGTTTCATTTATCTTCTCACTAGCCCAGTGAGGACTGGGAGGGTAAAATGTCACCGGATTTCCAATCAACGGTGGTGTCTGGAGGGTGAAAAGCATCTTGCTTACACCACCTAGTGGCAAGTTCTCCCCTGCCCGTTAAGGAGCAGGTCCTCTGGAAGTTTGGAACAGATGTGTCCAGGGAGGAATGAGCCCCTAGTTTGATCTTTCTTTTGAGGTGGAAAGGAGGGGAGATGGGTCAGTGGCATTCCCACCTGGAAAAGAGTATTAACAATGTTGGGAGGGAGGAATATATACTTCCATGTTCTACACCTAAGTGGAGGCTTGGTGGTTAAGTAATTGAGTTACTCAGCTTGAAATACAAGTATTTATAAGCATATAAGTACTTATAAGCATATAAGTATATGCTGCTTAGACACTCAGATTTCTGGAAATAAATGCATTTAAGCTGTAAATGTTCCTAATGAAGAACATGTAGGATGCAACTTAATAAATACATAATACTTTTATAAATTTCCTTTAACAACTAGTTCTTACAGTACTTTTGTTATCATCATAGCCAGCCCATCATTGCAGTCCACAAGAGTGTGTGTGGTTCTGACACGAATATTGTTATGACTAGGATGAAATTGGAGCAATGAAGACGTGTATCCGCATCACTTGTTCATCAGTCATGAATGACTTTGCTAAATCAGATAGTTCTTGAGTACTGAAAAAAATGTTTCCTCAGTTATTTTAGTTGTTTTGGTACTGGGAATTAAACTCAGCCTCATGCATGCCAGGCAAGCACTGTGCCACTGAATTATATCCTTGGCTCTTCTTCAGCTTTCTGTACTACTCAAAATGTAATGTCTCCAGACATTACACTGTTCTGAATTTAATCTGCACTAGTAAGTTTTCTCATGTATTCATTCCTAGACAATCAATAAGCCAGGCCACAACTTGTGGTAATTTGCCATGTTGTGTAGTTGATCTCAGTGTGTCTGCTTTCAGTGAGAGTATGGCAGCACTGTACACTAGTTGGGAAGAAAACAGAGGCTCACAGAAGCACACAGCTAGCTCATGTCCCCACTACCCCTGCAGCAGAGGTGAGTAGTTAAATACACAGCAGATCCACTCTATCCAAGATTTGTGTGTTTGCCTGCTTATTGTAAAATTTATAACCAGGCGTGGTGGCACACCTTTATAATCCCAGCAATCTCCAGGCTGAGACACAAAGATCATTGCAAGTTTGACAACAGTCTGGGCTACCATGTGAACTCAAGGACAGCCTGAACCACATAGCATGTACCAGGGATTGGACTCAGGGCCTTGTGCTTGTCAGGCTGGTACTTATACTGCTAAACTATCTCCCCATCTTTGCTAAACTATCCCCAACTTTGCTTTTAAGGTCATTCATGGACCTGAACAATATGATTCAAAATGTTGAGCTATCGAACAGACACAGCCCCAGCTGAGACAGAACAAGGGAGGCAACACTCTTCTTCGATTAGTTCTACCATAAACAAGAGTCCTTTTGCACATTGTGGCCCCTGCCTTCCTTTCTGCACTTGGAGCTTTGTGTGGATGAATGTGTCATTAAAACTGGCTGTGCACAGTGTGGTGAAGCGCTGTGTGGTGTCCTATGCTCACAAAGGTCACAATGAGCCTTACAGAGAGAATCCATGCTAGAGGCTGCATTTAAGCATGAGGCACAAGGCCAGCAGTGTGAATGACTCAGTAATGTATGTTAAATAATGTGCCTTTAAACAGAAACATGCTAGCAAAGTTATGTAACCAAAAACCTTGCAAAAGCTCTCAGAAGTCTTGCCCCTTTATGGTTCCAGTATTGTACTAACTAATTTGGGGTTCCAGAGACTTTAGAGACCATGAGTATTACAGATACAAGGGATCAATCATAGTAAACAACTAGGAAAAGATGAGTTTTAAGTAATAATTACCTTTATTTCTTTATAACTTCTATTTCAGACTGGGAGAGCTCATTTTTGTTATTTTATTTTTATTATTTTTTAGAGCTCATTTTTGATGGCTCTGGCTAGCGACTGGCCTGAAAAGTCCCTGCAGTTTCAGGTCAACCTGTAGTATCCACTCCACATAACATCTGTAAACCTCTTGTGAACAAAGACTATCTGGCTCCAAAACCTGGACATGGACCTTCTCTTTAAGACCTTTCTATGCTGAAATCTTCATATGTACACAAAAGTAATTTAAAAAAAAAAAAAAACCTTTATCCACTTTCTGTGATATACCATCTTACAGAACCATGAGACATTTGTCATGACTTAGCAGTCAACCTCAGCACCACACCAAGAACTAAACTACAAACTCTCATTCCATTTCTCCAAGCTTTTTCCATTAATGTCTGAGAGGTAGACATTTTATTTTAGAGTGCCTACAAATTAGCACAAATACAAAAAGAAAAAAATCAAGTGCCCTCTGACATTGTTGCTTCTCCCACAGTGTTTTACCCATGTTAATATTCCTGCAAAAGATGCTCACCATGGGCCAGCAAGATAGCTCAGTGGTCTAAAGCTCCTGCATAGGCAACTGCTGGGACCAAGGTTCAATCCCCAGCACCACATGCTGTGCCAGCCCCACTCCCAGGGCAGGCTGAGCCAGCCATAACAAAGTTTAAAAAAAATAAAAATAAAGATGTTCACCATGCTGAGCTCATACAAAACACTGCAAATGACCTTCTGTGTTAGCATTACAGTTCCTAGTTGTAATTTTTGTTTCATTAATTTTTATAATGCTTCAGATGAAAATTTCTAATTAGGACACAAAGAAATCTAAGTGAAATTACTTACCAGACTTTAGTGGTAACTCCAGATACGAGATAGGCAATATTCACTGAAGACATTGCTCTGTAGCCCACCTGTAGGACACAGTGGAAATCCACTAATGAGTGTGTCCCAAACCATCCCACTGCTATGCAGGATCCACTTAAGTGTCAGAGACATTGTACATTTGGAATTTCTTCAGTATTTAGTCAGCACAGATAAATGCAAAAACAGTGTATTAGTCACATTTTCCATTGCTGCAACAAAATTCCATTGCTGATAATTGCACCTTAATGGAGGGAGGGTTTATTTTTTGTTTGGTTTCAGAAGGTTTAGGCCATGACCCTCTGGCTTGAAACTGGAAATAGAATGGCAGAGGAAAGCAGTCTACCTCATGATGGTCAGAAGCAGAAAGCACGAAAAGCCAGGGAGAGAGTTGTACCCTCCAAAGTCACATACCCAAGGACCACCTCTAACTGGGCCTCACCTCCTAAGAGCAGATTCAGCTGTGAACTTGTCCTTAGATAAATCCACTGTTGAGTATTGTGTCCCATGATCCACTCTCCCCTACAAGTTCCAACCTTAGAACACACAAGACTTGGCATTTTAGACTTAAAAGATAATGCTGGTCTCAAACTCAAAATGAATCCCCATGCCTTAGCCTCCTGGAGTGCCTGGTGTATAGGCATGCGCCACCAAGCCCAGCCCTTAGACTTTTATAGAACCCTTGACAAGAGATAACCTTTGAAAGTGTACATCATAGTTGTAATGACCTTTATGGTTTGTGTCTATTTGTTCCCTCAAAGCCTCATGCAGGCAGGCTTGAGTTTGTGACTGACTCATAGTCCAATGCTGAGATTACAGATGTGAGAGCTATTCCTGCCCTGGTGTAGGTAGCCTGAGCACAATATAAAGGAGGTAAAAAGGCTTGCTCTCCCTCTTCTCACCTTTCACTCTTGTTGCTCTTTTGGTCTTTCACCTCGATGAACTGTTGCTTCTCTGCCATGCCACCCTGACTTAGAACCAGCTGAGTATGGACTGAAACCTCCACAAACTGTGAGCTAAATAAACCTTTCCTTCTCAATAACAAGAGAAAAGTAAGACAGGGTCCATGGAATGGAAGGTGACAATGGACAATGGAGGAGAAGGACAGTCACCATAATAGATGGAGAGAATACAAGAACTTGTCCCAGATGTGCCTTCATCATCTGCACTAATGTGTGTGTGTGTGGGGGGGGGGTACTGGGCATTGAACTCAGGACCTTGCATTTTCCAGTCAGGAGCATATGCCACTGAGCTATCTCCCCAGCCCCCAAGAGAATCCAGCTGAACTGACTAGGTGAAGTAGAAACTGAAGACTTTCTTTCACCCCATAAGAGCTATCCTCAAAGTCATGAATATAAACATAGACCAAACACCTGGTAAATGTGTGGAGGCTTCTTTGCAGTGATAGTGACTGTTCTCATGCAGGTGTTCTGCTACCCAGGGCAGCTGATCATCTTGAGACCATTTGTACCCAAACAGGATGAAGAGGAACTGCAGATCCTGAGAATATAGAACACCAAAGGACTGTGTGAACACATGTGGGAGGAAACTGAAGCCTAAAGCCATAGTGTTGCGATGACTCCCCCACACAGAACACAGACAGTGGGTGACTTCAGGGGAACCTGCCCACCTCCCAACACCTGGTGAATTGTGCAGCCACCTCCCCAAGCTGCTTCCATGTCCTCCTCTTTTTTATGTCTTTTATTCCACTTTTTATTTATAATTTCTTCATATTTTGTACACAGTAGACATGTAGTAATTAGAACCTTAAGCATTATAAGTGCACTAATATTCAGTTTCCAGGTTTATAAAAAGAACCTTGGACTTGGACTCAGAGGATCTGAGGGACCCCAGTTTTTCATGATGCATTAGAAGCAGGCTGGGGATATTTGCTTACCTCCAGTCTCTGGGTGGACTGAATTCCTGTAAAACAATGACTGTTAAAGGGCTTCCTAAACTGCTAAGTGCTACACAAGTAGAAGTTCATCTTAATTTCTTGTCACTGAGACACAATACCCAATACCTGAAAATTAAAGGAGAGATTTATTTTGGCTCACAGTTCATAGTTTCATCCCATAGTCCAGTGGCTCTAAGGAGGGGCACCAAGGCAGGGGGGCATGACACAGACACCTCGTGGCATGACAGGCAGGAAGCAGAGATCAATGAAGCAGTAAGACAGATCCTTCCAGGCCACACCCTGGGGCCCACTTTCTCCAACCAGGCTTCACCCCACAGCAACACATTTCACTATAAACTCATCAATGTGCTAACTCATTGATGAGTATCATGTCCCCATGATCCAGTCACCTGCCAAAGCCCCAGCTAGTGAGCCCACACTACCTATGAGCACACAGGCTTTGGGAACCATCCAGACACAAACTGTAACAGGTGTTATTCCTCAGTCTGTGTCACAGTCCCTTAGCCCTATTACTATAGAACAACAGTGAATTTTTAAACCCTTTTTGCTAGTGTGTGTGTGTGTGTGTGTGAGGGGGAGGAGTATATGAGGTGTTTTCTAGTTCCTTTGCTTAAAGAAAGATCAGGAAAAACAACACAGCCTCTTCTTTCCCTAGTCATCTGACTTTCTACAGACCTAGGCCAAGTAACATCTCCTTTTGAGGAGGCAGGCTGTTTTTCCAGGCATTTATAATTAACAAGTGGGATTGATGAAGGTGGTGCCTCCCCTCTGATCCTGTAGAGCAGCCCCTCACAGGCTACTTTCCAGGCCCCTACTGGACGCTGAAAGCCATCAATATTTTTTTTCTACACAGTATAGACATATTTGAAATAAACTTTAATTTATAAATTAAAGGTAGGGGAACAGGGAATTAGGTGTAGGAGAATGGGGAGAAAATCAATTTATACTTTATACAGGTACAAATTCTGTATAATGAATATGATCATTATGCATACATTGAAATGTACCAATAAACTTAAAAACTGAAAAAAAATTTTTGAACATTAGCTGCAGCAATACATGGTCAAACTGATAACCAAGATAGCTAGTAAATAGCTATCAGGTGAGTAGTATATGCAGCACGGCTACATAGGCAAGGGAATGACGGTGCGGGATTTTATCATGCAACTCAGAACAACATATGATTTAAAACCTAAAAATCACTGAATTCTGAAATTTTCCATTTACTATTTCCTGATGATGGTTAACCACAGGTAACTGAAACCAGAGAATGCAAACTCCAGAAGGGGAGACTACTGTAAAAACTTTCTAAGACTCATCTCGTGCTTAATGCTGGTAGTTGTGAATGACAGAACTTCATTGTTAAGATTGGGGAAGGGATACTGAAGTGATAGTTGATTTTAATACGTCAATTTGGCTCGGTTGCCAAGTAGGTGTCCAGCATTTCTGAATGTTGACATGTGATCTGGAAGTGTTTTCAGACAATACTTGTGTGGGCTCAGTAAAGCATACCATCTTCCCCAAAGTGGGTGAGCATCTTCCAATCCTTTGAAGGCCTGGCTAGAACAAAAGACAGAGGAAGGACTTTGCTAGCCCCACCTCTCCCCGCCACATTGTTTGATATAGGCAATCTCATCTCATGCCCTGCCCTTGTACTGGGATTTACACCTTCAGTTCCCCTGGTTCTGAGACCTTCATATTCAGACCTGTTACACCAATAGTTTTCAGGGCTTCCAGCTTGCAGGTGGCAGGTTGTAGAGCTTCTCTCTGTCCCCCATTGTGAGCCAGTTCCCATAATGAACTTCCTTGTACGTGTGTATAAACACATATGTGTAATTTTATACAGATGACAGTGTGGTAGACATACATTCATATAAAACCCATTGGTTCCATTTCTCTGGAGAATGCTGCAAAACAAAGCCAAGGAGTAAATCAAGGGAACTAACTGGGAAAAAAAAAAAAGTGTAATATTAACTCCATAAAGGATCTCATACTAGATGATGCTAATTTCATAGCTTATTATCATGCTTAGATTCTCACAACTGCCCTATTACATGGCTCAGGTAAGGGATGTTTGCCAGCTTGGCATCCAAGGGCACGGAACTGCATTGTACTACCCAAATAGTACACAGAACTATAGGTTGAGCTAAACCCCAAATGCTTTCCCCAGAAGTATGATATTCTCCCTGCTTCATACCACTGTCTCACAGAGATTAATTCCAGAGATGAGAGCCACAGCTATACTTCCTTCCTCCTACATTAATAACAGGGCTCTATGGATGAATTTATTGACCCCTACTTGCTATGGTTTGGATACTGAGTGTCCCCTGAAGATCCATATGTTAAGGTGTAGGTCCTTAGGGTGGTCCTATTGGGAGGTGGTAGAAACTTGAGCATGTAGGGCCAGTTGGATCACTGAGATACATTCCTGAAGGGATGGGGACACCAGATTCTCCCTCTTCCCTCTTGCTTCCTGGAACATGAGATGTGTTTCCCACCATTGCCATCCAGGACCCTTCCCTGGTCAAAGCAGTAGGTCCACTTGATCTTGGTCTGGAGGCTCCAAAACTGAGAAGTAAATCAATCCTTTCTCTTGCAACTTAATTATCTTAGGTGCTTTGTTACAGTGACAGGGAGCTGATTAACACCCTATCATAACCCAACAAGGTCAGTTCTTCTACTATTTCACAGACAAATCAGGTAAAGTAACTTAACCAGTTAACCTATGCCCTTTGTCAGGCGGTAATGCCACATTTGGGTGGAAAGCTAACAAAGCACATTTGATAAGTATTTGGTAAGTAGAACGTAATTATAAACTTTCTCCAAGAAGCAGAAATGGTTGCTGATGTCCTAAGTGGTCCCATGAGCCTCAGCCATATGACCTGATCCCTGCTTCCCAAGGTGGTCTGAAGCCCCATGACATTAATCACTCTAAAGGCCAAAGATAAGTAAATTAAGTGAGATCAAAGGCCAAGCGGTGGAAATTTCCATGTTCACTCTCAAGAAACACAAAACAGAGGTATACTGATGGCAAATATAAAATAGCTACGTGGAAACAGATAATAGCTCAAGTTGCACTGGAAATCAATCACAGTTTTTCCTTCAGAGAGGCCAGAAAGATTCTCATTATCTTGAATGAAAGAGGGCTATAAGATTTTTCTCAAGGAGGAGTCAACAACCTCATTTGACATTGGAGGACACAGGAAAGCTGCAGAGGGTATATTTGGAAAAAAAGGCCACATATTTATTGGAGGAATGAGATGAACTATCCAGCTAAAATTTATACTGAAGGTGAAAAGCAAAGGTGAAAAGAAAATGTAATTACTACTAGGAGCTGAAACTTCTTTCAATCATTTTGTTTCAAATTTGGAGTGTGTGTGTGTGTGTGTGTGTGTGTGTGTGTGTGTGTGTGTATGCACATGCATGTGTGTTTGTACATGGATACAACAAGTGAGGAAGAGGAGCACTGTTATGGCTGTGTCTACATGTCCCCACAAAGCTTCATTCAGTCATGGAACATTTTCAGAGGGGGCTGAAGCTACAGCATGTGATGATGGGACCAAGGGTGTGTGATTAGAAAATGAGCTCACTGGGGCCTGGCGGGATGGCTCAGTGGTGTAGAGCGCCTGCTTCGGAAAGCTTGGGTGGCTTTGGGGACCATAGTTCGATCCCCAGCACCACGTGCTGCGCCAGCCCTGTCCTCGGGGAGGGCTGAGCCGGTCATAAGAATGAGTGAATAAACAAATAAAGGTTCTGAAACAAGAAAAAAAAAAAAAAAGAAAGAAAGAAAGAAAACGAGCTCACTGATTGGTTTGGCATAGTTCTAGCTAGGTTTCAGGGCATGAGTGTTCCACCAACTGTAGGCCAGTAGTATCCTGCATGCAACATAAAGCACAAAGTATTGTCTCTCCCTGATTTTTTGCTTTGGTACTTTCTGTGTGCCATAAACTATTCTCTTCTGCCATAACACCCTGCCTTGGAGCCAACCTGTTACAGATTGAAATCTCTATAAACTGTGAGCTGAATAAGCTCCCCGCCTTACCTTTGATTGTCATGTAATAAACAGGCATATAAAGATACTATGTAAAAACTCAATAGAAATACTACCTAACTGGTGAATTAACAACAAAAAAAGTATAAAAACAAAGTAAAGTTACTGGGGCCTGGCAGGATGGCACAGTGGTCTAAAGCGCCTGCTTAGGAAAGCTTGGGCAGCTGCAGGGACCGCAGTTCGATCCCTGGCACCACATGCTGCGCTAGCCCTGCCCTCAGGACAGGCTGAGCCGGCCATAAAAATAAATAAATAAACAAACAAACAAAAGTTCTGAAACAAGAAAAAAAAAGTTACTGAACTGTGTAGTGGCTTTTTCTCTTTATAAAACAAGTTATTGGGCCTGGCAGGATGGCTCAGTGGTCTAAAGCACCTGCAGGTGGCTGCAGGGACCACGGTTCGATCCCCGGCACCACATGCTGTTCCAGCCCTACCCTTAGGGCAGGCTGAGCTGGCCATAAAAATAAATAAACAAACAAAATTTGTGAAACAAGAAAAATAAATAAATAAATAAAATTTAAAAATATATAAAAAAAACAAGTTATTTACCAGATGAAAAGGCATTTTCTAACCTTTCTCAATAATCGTTTATATTCTTAGGCATATTTCTAAAGTGATATTTGTTTTCAGTGTCTACAAAGAGATTTTCTATGCCTCTGTCTATCTAATGATTCCAAGAAGTGATGTCCAATAAGTGGGGTACACCCCAGTGGCCATATTTTTTACTTTGTTACCTTCATTATAGTCATTAGTACAAACCAATCAGAAGCTTGTTTTTTTGTTTTTTGGTTTTTTTAGCTAGATCTAGGAAAAGCAGAGCTAGTGGTAGCACTACAACCTGGGAAACACTGAAACTTGCTAATCATATTCCTTTCATTACCTGAACTACCCCATATCTTTCCATCAAGTCCTCACTTTGCCTAAGGCAGCCAAGTATTATAAGACAGCTGCCGAAAGTGGCCAAGAACAGCCCTAGCCTTGTACAGACCTGGTTTTAGTTTCTCCTGGAGCTCAACTCTTCCACTGTCAGCCCCATAATTTTATTATTCATCCTCTTCCATTATATTAATGTTGCAGCAGTCTTCCAATAAGTTCCCAAGCAATTGGCCATTCAAGTTTATCTGTCACTAGTATCTACCAAATCCCACAAACAAAACATCCTACCCCCTTGATACCACCCACAATAAATTCAAGAGTCCTATCCTTGATCAAAAATCCAAGTGTGAATCCAGATACAGTGTTACACACCTATAATCCCACATTCTGAGGAAGAAGAACCACAAATTCAAATCCCACCTAGGCAATTTACCAACTTAGTAAAAAATAATTTTTACATATTTTAAAAAAGTTTTTTTAAAAGGGGGAGAGGAGCTGGGGATGAAGGTCAGTATAAAGGCCTCAGTCCAATTCCCAGTGCTATACAAAAGAAGTCTTTGTGATTTCTCAGGCCCAACCATCACCAATTATAAAGGCTCAGTTTGGCAGCTTGGAAGGGTGTGGCAGCCAGGGTCTCAGTTCCCTGCTTCTGGGTATCTAAACTAGCAGAGGTGATAGGTGCAAGGCTAAACCCCAAGACTCACTAAGGCCACTAGAACAGGGAGAGTGAAAGCAAACAGCGACATCATTATTCCAGAGCAGATATGGCCGGGCCAAGGATGAAAAGACTGTTGGTGGCCATGAACAAAGAGAGAGAATATGCTTTATAGAGATTAAGCAAAGGAGTGGGTTCTGCTGAAGGAGATGGAAAATTTTAAGTTTGTGGGTGGATTTGGTGCCTCTGGTGTGAAGTGCAGGATAATAGTTGTGGGTTTTCTGTAAGCCTGGGAACCAGGGCTGGAAAACAACTTGGTAAACAAGGTTATTTTAGTCTCATGGGGTGGGCGAGGGGCTTTCTGCTGTACAGCAGTCAGTCTGCAGGATTTTTTCTCTTCAAGTTGGGAAGGTCCAATGTGGGATACTTAACAATAGTTCAAGGCCTCCTGGGAAGTAAGATGATTCCACACCTGGACTGGCCCCCTAGATCCTCACCTGGCTCCATTCCATTTGGGAAAACAGAAACCTGAGGTGCCTGTGCACATTGCTATTTAGCCTCTTGTTTACACTATTGCAGTAAGTCACCCTTGAGTGTGACTTCCAGTCTTACTGTTCTCATTGACCACCTCTGTACCTCTAGGTCCATTCTCTCCTGTTCAACTTTAGAAACTAATCAGTCCATGAAAATGGTATATTCATTTGCATTAAATTCATAAAACATATTACAGCTTAAACATTGAGGCACATGATTAGCTTGCAAAGGTAAATAGCATTTACTTCTAGAGTAAATGACATTTATGGAAGTGGTTGAAAATTTTCATCTTACATCCTACAGAACTCATACTGCCCAGATATTGTCCTCATCTATTACCGGAACAATGAAACAAAGTCTCTGCTGAATTTTAGATGTCCACCCTAAAGTGAAAACTACAGATCATGACTTGCTTTTTGCTTTTCTGCCTTTCAATTGTATCTTTTCTCATGACAAATATAGACAAGGTACATAAAAATTCTGAATTTTGTGAAATGCAATCATAGTCATTCTCCAATTCAATTCACAAAAGAAAGAATCCGAGCTTTTGTTATTAACAAAGGAATGAGAACAAAGATTTGCATCAAAGCTGAGATGCAGAGATTGTCTGGTTGACATGATAAGTGCTGCCTGGTGGGAGGCCATGTGTTTCTACAGTGATCTGCATGGCATCCTACAGATCAAACCAATCAGTTTTATCATGCTAACAAGCTTTGGCTAATTTGCAAAGGGCCCTATAGACATTAGGTAAATTGTAAACAGCAAACCAGCTAAGCTGCAACTCACAGACATGTTGATTGATAGGTTATAGTCAATTGAATGGTTTACTATACCTCACTTTCATTTTCCCTCAAATGCTATGTGATGGTGTTGATTGAATTCTCAGAACCTCTGTTTCTGAGAGCTACCCTAGTCACAAATCATTTCTTGTTTTGCTCAAATAAATTGTGAATTTAACTTATCTAAGGAATTTCCCTTTCAACAAATTGAACTTTTAAAATTAGTATGCATATGTTTTAAACCTCATAATTGTGATCATTTACTTTTTAGTGGTTTTTTTTTTTATGGACTTAGCATGGGGTCTACGGGTTCTCACTACATAGACTGGACTCATAGTGATCCTTCTGTTTTCAGCCTCCCAAGCACCAGGATTACAGGCAAGTACCACCATGCCCAGTCTCATTCACCCCAGGGGCAGGGCCTGCATGGCAGGCTGGGGATCAAACCTGTCTTAGTTACTTTTTACTTGTTGCTGGGACAAATACCCGAGACTCAAGATGAAGGAAGGAAAAGTTTATTAGGTCACAGTTACTGGAGGTTTCAGTCCATATTCAGCTGGCCCAAGGCTGAGTGGAACAAGGCAGAGAGCATCCAGTTCATGGCGGCAGAACAGCAACAATCACGACAGAAGCAACTGACCAAACAGGGGAGCAGAGAGCAACAGCTCTAGTCTGTCTCTTTTACATTACATTCAGGCTCTCCGCCTCAGCCTCTGCCTTAGGCTATACCCATAATCCCAGAATTACTTAGACCCATAATCCCATCAGTACTAAAACCCATAATCCCAGGGATCATGGATCAAATCTCAAACTCTAGAAGTCCCTGCCCCCTGACTCATGAGGCTTTGGGAGGAAACTAGACATAAACCATAACAAAACCCTTGGCCCCTGTGTCTGTATAGTCATTTACTTTAAAAAATCTTTAAAGTTTCCTACCTTTTTTAACCAGCTCAGCTTATTTTTTTTAAGCCTTAAAGCAAACTTCGCATGCACTTGGCAGGTTTGCCTATAAATGTCCACAGGAGGGGCTGGCAAGACAGCTCAGCAGACTAAGTTGCTGCTTAGTCAAGCACTGGGACCTGGGCTTCATCTCCGGTACCACATGCAGTGCTGGTCCTGCCCCCAGGAAAGCTGAGATGGCCACCCAGACTGGGCGTGGTGGCACACACCTGTATCCCAGCTCTGGGGAGGCTGAAAACAGGAGGATCATTATGAGTTCAAGCTGCATAGTGAAGACCCTGTACCAAATACGTGCATACGTACATACACACATACATACATACATACATACATACATGTCCATAGGGACCACACAATGTGTCACTGATTTTCTGATTTCATCTTGCCTTATCACAGATTGATCCAATGAGCCCAAAAGATAAAATGCAAATGTACAACCACTTCATCTTACCCAGGCTTCTTTGCATGACAACCACAGCTCTCACTTTAGAAACAGGTGTTTTTCTGCTGAAACACAGCTGACTGAAAACACAATCCACAGGTAAACAGACAGATTACCTTGGTGAGAACTGATCAAGGGACTAAGTTAGCTCCAGAGAGAAAAACAGACTACCTTGGATTTAAAAATTCAAGTCTGCTGGGCATTGCAACACATACTAAGGAATGTAGTTGAGTGGTAAGATATCCCTAGGTTCCATCCCCAGTACTTAAAAAAAAAAGTCAAGTCTAAGTGTTTTCTGAGAAAAGTATGAAGAGGCAACAGAAACCAATCAAGTGTAGCCTAAAGCCCTCTTTCAATCTCCCTTTTTTTTTTTTTTTTTTTTTTTTTTTTGATACAGAGTCTCACTATGCAGTTCAGGCTGGCCTTGAACTCACTATGTAGCCCAGGCTGGTCTTGAATCTTGAATTAATGGAGAACCTCCTGCCTCACCCTCCAGAATGCTAGAATTATAAGCATACACCATCTTCCTATCTTACTTGCTAGAATTCTGTCATCCAATTCCCAAGACTTTCATTTCTAATTTCTCCTGATTTGCTTTGTCTTGTTTGGCTTGATTTGTTTTGTTTTTGAAACAGGAATACAAGCCGGGTGTGGTGGCACACACCTGTAATCCCAGCACTTGGGAGGCTGAGGCAGGAGGATCGATGTGAGTTTGAGACCAGCCTGAACTATAAAAGTGAGCTCAAGGCCAGCCTCAACTGCATAGCGAGACCTTGTCTCAAAAAGACAAAAAAAAAAAAAAAAGAAAGAAAGAAAGAAAGAAAGAAAGAAAGAAAGAAAGAAAGAAACAGGAATACATTATGTTCATAGCAATCCTCCTGCTGGGATTATGAGTGTACAACACTACACTTACCTTTGGATGTTATTCATTTCTTAATTTATTAACAGAGGCATAGAAACCTAAAAATTGTGCATGTCAATGGGTACCACAGGGCCGGGCGGGATGGTTCAGTGGTCTAAAGCGCCTGTTTGGGAAGGCTTGGGCGGCTTCAGGGACCGCGGTTCGATCCCCAGCACCACATGCTGCGCCAGCCCTGCCCTCAGGGTGGGCTGGGTCGGCCATAGAGATGAGTGAATAAACAAAGGTTCTGTAACAAGAAAATAAGTAAATAAATAAAAATTTTTAAAAAAAATGGGTACCACATTATGTTTTGGTACATACACACATTTCATAACATTTAGAATAGGTTAGGCATCTCATCTCCTCAAACATTTATTTCATCATGGTAAAACCTTTCAAAACCCTTTGTCTTAACTTGCTGAAAGTATAGTGCATAATTGTTATCTAGAATCACCCCACTGTGCAGTAGCACACCCGAGTTCCTGTTCCTGTCTAACTATAGCTTAGCAGGCAGCATTCAGCATGCCACCCTCCCCTCCCACCCCTTCCCTTCTACACTCCTGACTTCTGGTGACAGCATTCTAGTCTATGAGGTCATTGTTTCTGGACTCCACACATGAATTAAGATCATGCAGTGCATGTCTTTCTGTGCCTGGTGTTTTTCACTTTACATAATGGTCTCCAGCTCCATCATGTTGTCACAAATGAAGGGATTTCATTCCCACTCATGAGTATGGATATTCATTCTTTATGCATAAGACTACAGCTAGATGGTCCTAGAAGATGCAGGGTAGAACTCAGCTCCACACAATATCTTGAGTTTTCTAACTGGATGCAAATCATTTCAACTAAATAAATTTTATAAATAATTTTATCCTTGGAGGGCCAGAGGTATAGCTCAATGGATTAAGTGCTTGCTTAGGGAAGCACAGGGGCCAGGGTTTGGTTCCTGGCCCTGCCTGCTGCTCCAGCCCCACTCTTGAGTGCACTGAGCCAGCGATGGAGTCTGGGCATGGTGGTATGCCTATAATCCCAGCACTTGGGAGGTTCAAGCAGGAGGATCACTATGAGTCAGTAGTGAGACACTGTACAAAAAAAGAAGGAAAGAAGAAAGAAAGAAAGAAAAGAAAGAAAGAAAGAGAGAAAGAAAAAAGAAAGAAAGAAGAAAAAGACAAAAAAATTTATCCTTGGGCACATTGGCTGTTGATGATAACATCATGTGAATCAAGCTTTCTTGTTTTTCAAGAATGCCATAGTAACAATGATGTTTCTATTTTTTTTTTTTTCTCACTTGAGAGTATCCTTTGGATAATTAGAAAAAGCACTAGGCATGACTGAATACTTTTCTTTCTGACTCTGTTCTCTAAAGCCTGCAGCACTGACCTGCTCAAGGACTTCAGAATTCCAGAAATCTTTGATGCGTGAGGTCAGCACAATCTCAGTAAGATTATTCACAGAGATGAGTATTCCTCTGTTTCCTTTATGGGAGTCTATAAATAAAACCACACACTGGACATTTTGTTACTCATACAACTAGTATGTGCTGATAACTTGAGTTGT
>PVJA010022239.1:16140-34646 GCA_004027025.1 Myocastor coypus
CCAAAAAAACAAAAAAAAAACAAAAAAAAAAAAAAAAAAAAAAAAAAAAAAAAAAAAAAAAAAAAAAAAAAAAAAAAGAATAGGAAAGAAAGCTTCTAAGATGGACAGAAAAGGGCCCAGAAGGTGGATTGCTCACCAACCCCAACACTCAAGGGTGTGTTATTGAACAAAACCATGAGATGAGACAGGCATAAGGTGGTACAGAACTATAGCCAATCAATAAGATTACAAATATAGTCACTCAGGTAATATTGATACAATAGAAAGTCATTGGATGAGTGTCAGGTGGGGAAAAACTATGGTGAACTGATAAGTATACAAGCATAGTCACTTGGGCAATATTCATTAAATGGGGAGCAAATGGGGAAATGAGTCATGTAGCAAGCTCACACTGGACAGAAAAGGACTTTCTGGGAGGGGTGTGTTAAAGAAGTTTGGTCCTCCACCCCAAAGTGATTGATGACTTTTTAGCATATCAATCACTAGAAGAAAATGAGTGTAGTCTGTCATCTTTTTTCTTGAAGCCTGGCCTTTCAGTGAATGTGGCTTTGGCCAAAATTTACTTCTGTGCTGACTACCCATCCCTGTCAGACAGGCTATAATAGTTATAACTTAGCTATCTACAATAAGAGCCATTTGTCTTAGAGATCTGGTGGGCGATAAAAGGTACGATCACCAGTCAGGTAACAGACTAAAGTTATTTGTGTGTGTGTGTGTGTGTGTGTGTGTGTGTGTGTGCATGTGCATGTGTGTGTATGCACATGTGCAACACATGCAACCTATTTAAGAATTGTTTGTCTTTGTGGAAATATGTGTCCACAGTGATATAGGAAAAACAAACTCCCAACCTGAAAGATATCTGGGATGAGCTCATGTTCTCTAAATCTGAAGAATGAATTTTAAGAACAATAGGGATTAAGAGCAGAATATATATATTTTTTTTAAATTTTTTATTTGTATTTTTTTTTCTTGTTTCAGAACTTTTGTTTGTTTGTTTGTTTGTTTTTATGGCTGGCTCAGCCTGCCCTGAGGGCAGGGCTGGCACAGCATGTGGTGCCAGGGATCGAACCACGGTCCCTGCAGCCACCTACGCTTTCCTAAGCAGGCGCTTTAGACCACTGAGCCATCCTGCCAGGCCCCAAGGGCAGAATATAGTTATTGAGGGAAAGAAAGTTTCTGTCCAAACAAGGGACAGAAGGAGACCTGAGTGAGTTGCCCAAGAACTTGCCTTTGTAGGGATTTTTATAGAGAAAATCTATGAGGTAAGGCAGGTTTAAGGTAGGAAATATGGGAACTTGAAAGATGGGCATCAGATGGGACAAAACTGTGTTTGAGCAATAAGATTACAAGCATAACTGCTCAGGTAAAATTGATAAAATTGAGATCAAATGGGAAAACTAGTCATGTAGCAAGTAGGCCTAAACATAGAACAGGAGCTCTTCCTGAGGGAGTTGGGTTAGTGATTCTTCCTGGCTTTTTCAGTGTGAATGATACCTATGTAGAATATCAGTTCCTGATGTCTATCTCTGGGGAGGTATCGATAGGCTCTGGCAGGAGTACAAACCACTGAATTATCATGGCCCTGATTAAACATGGCCCAATCCGCAAAACAATAGTTTATCTTCCCAATGATCAATTCCTCTTTCTTTCCCATTTAAGCCCTGGCTGCAACTTCCTTTTACCTTTCCCATGCACAAAAAGGAGCCCCAATCAGCTCCTTGTGTCATGGAACCTACCTCTCAAGCTCTGCCTCTAGCAAAAGTCCATAAAGTCTCATCCTCCCTGTCTCAGGTCAGAGGATCCACCTGTCTCCCTGCTCTAAATCCTCTCAATGTCTTCAGAGTTAATAAAGACACACACACACACACACACACACACACTTTGTTTTGTTGCTCTGTCATGCTGCCACCACTGTTGCTACAGCCACTGCCACCACTGTGGATAAAGCCTATCAGGTGTGTGACCATGTGTCTAATCTTGAGGTCTAGCTCACAGCAGGAGTGTCTGTCTCTTCCACAATTGCAAGGCATCTTCTCTCCCATATTGGGTCCTTCAGAGCCTAGCCCTGACTGCCTATAATATTTCTATCTAACTCAGCTGCCTACCACAGCAGTAGTAATACTTGAGAGGATTGACAGACTTGCTGTGTGAAGGTGTCCTTCTGAAGAAGCAGAGCAATGTGTGTTTCTTTTGGTGTAATGCATACCTTGGGCTGTTCACCTAGGCCCAACGCTCAGGAACCAGCTTTTGCTTTCCATCCATCCATAGATCATAGAAAGGGGCTACTGGCAGCTGTGTCTCCTGCAGTCAATTAGCTCACACATTTTCCAGGAGTAACAGGAAACATGTTAGGTGACCCAGCTCCCATATGTAAATAACAGTGAAATGGCTATTATTGTATAAACCGAGTCCATGGTCTCATTATTAGAGTTAGGTAGAAATATTGTAGGCAGTCAAACAGGGTGAGTGGTCAATGCAGAAGACAACTATGGCTAGAAGGGTATTCATCAAAGGCAGATTTCAGGAAAAAAGAACTAGTCATTCACATGCATCCTCTAGGGATGAGCAACAGTCATTGATATTCAAAATAGACATCTATCACCTTGGGTGGAGGACTAAACCTCCTTAACAAGCCCCTTCCAGGACAGCACTTGTCTATCCCCTGTGTGCTTGCTATGGCTTTTTTCTCAGCTTGATCCCCATTTAATCAATATTATCCAAGCTCCTGCACTTGTAACCTTATTGGCTCACCGTAGTCTTGTCTCACCTCACGCCCACCTGTGACTTCCTATTGGATTAGTATTACCTAAGCAACTAATCTTATTAGTTGACTACAGTTTTCTCTTACCTTGAACCTGCCTCACCTTGTGGCTTTGCTCAAGAAAACACTTCAGAAGCAAGATCAGCATGAAAATCACATTCTGGGACACTTGTCTCTCCTGGACAGCTTTCTTTCTCCCAATAAATTCTTCCTATTCTTAGTTTCCATTGTCCCTAGAATTTGTTCCTCAAATTTAGAGAACACACGCTCAGCATTTTGGTCATGCAGCAGTTTGAGTTTCTTTCCCCAAATCATTATGAATCCAAAGAATGAAACTGCAGGCAGAAAGAAGGTTAAAGGGGAACTGTTTCTTCAAAACATAAGGAAAAAGGGGCCCAGCAGGATGGTTCAGCGGTCTAAAGCACCTGCTTAGGAAAGCTTGGGCAACTGCAGGGACTGTGGTTTGATCCCCAGCACCACATGCTGCGCCAGCCCTGCCCTCAGGACAGGCTGAGCCAGCCATAAAAATAAATAAACAAACAAACAAAAGTTCTAAAACAAGAAAAAAAAAAAAAAAAAAAAAAAAAAAAAAAAAAAAAAAAAAAAAAAAAAAAAAAAAAAAAAAAAAAAAAAAGCATAAATTTTAAAAAAAGGAAAAAAAGTAGTTCATGGTAAGTAACCAGGAGGAAACTCCAAAGGTGAGCATGCAGCCCATCCCCAGCTCAGAACTTTTTTGTTTTGTACCAGGAATCAAACTGAGGAGCTTGCAGTTGCCCAGCAGGTGCTTATGCCACTGAGCCATCTCCCCAGATGAGAACTTCTTATGAGTAAGCAGAGCATGGAAATTGCCCAATTCAGTGGCTGCCTGTTACAGATGGCTTTGTGTGTTTAAAAATGATCAGTTGGAACTCAGACTCCTAAACCTGTTCCTTAGCATGAAGAGTTTTTTAAAAATCTGAATTTTTCTTTGTACCAGGAATTGAACTCAAGACCTTGCACTTGCCAGGCAGGTACTTAAGCCACTGAGCTCCCCAACAGAAATCTAGATTTTAAAGAAGTGAAACTTGGGAAATTTAAGGGGCTACAACTGTCTTCAGAAGAAAGGAGCTGCATTCCATGTTGCCTAAGGAGGTCCATTGTTGGTCTAAGTCCTAGTTCACTGCCTATTCTTGTTTTAATTCTTATCATTGTGTCTGAATACCCAACTCTTTCTCATATTCTTTCACCAGTCAGATACCTCTCCATAAGCCAACCAACTAAACTGTCTTATATAAGAGCAGCTGCACCGGGTAGGACCAACTATAGAAATGTCCCAAGTTTGCCCTCTGATGATTAACATAAAATGCATCCTCGGTGTCCAGTGATTGGCTGAAGAATGACTATACAAATTAAGTTGGCCTAATTAAAATAGAATTAAAGGGGCCTGGCGGGATGGTTCAGTGGTCTAAAGCGCCTGCTTGGGGAAGCTTGACCGGTTTCAGGGACCTTGGTTTGATCCCTGGCACCACATGCTGCGCCAGCCCTGCCCTCGGGGCGGGCTGAGCTGGCCATGAAAATGAGTGAATAAACAAACAAGGGTTCTGAAACAAGAAAAAAATAATAAATAAAATTAAAAATTCTTTAAAAAAAATAATAAATAAAATAAAATAGAATTAAAGACTATTCTTGTTTAACTACTGGAAGTGAAAGCAGAAACGGCTAGAGTCAATTGGCTACCCTAAAGGAAAGAAGTTGGGAGATTTAAGAGGCAGGAGGCAAAGTCTAGAAGAGTCACAAAGGAGCTAGATGGAATTTCAGATCAAACTAAACCTGGAGCCTTATAATGCCCCTGGGCTTTTGAAGCTTAATCTAGAAATTTCTTGTGTTACCTCTTTTTTTATTGTGTTTTCCACCACAACTTTATTGAATACTTTTTTTTCTTTCTTTTTTTTTTTTTTTTATAGCAGCACTCACACTTGGGCCCTTGTACTTACCAGGTTAGAGCTTGTGCCACTGAGCTATATCTCCACCCAGGTAAATATAAATTTGGTTCTAGAAGAAGGGAATACTAAGTGACAGATCATGAAATGTGAAATTGGCTATCAAATAGAACAGAAAACAGCAAGAACAGCTCTAGACTAGACAAGCAAATTGGCCTTTCATGCAATGACCATGAAACTGGAACTTCAAACACAGGACCTGATAAGAAAAATTTGAGATGCTAAGGTATACTGATTGCTTGTTACAGCTTTCCAAAAGACTTTGCTAGAAAGAGGTGTGCTTAGGCTTCCAAAACAGAAAACACTATTTTGCTAAAATATAATTTGGCAAATTACCAATAGAATTTGTAATTCAAGGTATCTAAAGACATAAACTAGACATGGTGGCTCACTCTTACAATCTAACACTGGGAAAAGGACAACAAATTTGAGCTGAGCCTGGGAAACCTACAGATTTACCAAGTCCTTGTCTAAAAATAAAAAATAAGAAAGGTTGGATATGTAGTCCAGTACAAAGGCCCTAGATTCAATCCCCATTACTGAAAAAATATTTAAAGATATAAAAGCCTTGAGTTTTATGGATTCAAGCCACCTGCATACTATTAAACATAGGGACAATGACCACAATTGTACCAATAGTGGGCTGCAGCCTGGAAGTAAGAGACGCAACAGCAATTTCTCCCCTTCCAAGGTATCACTCTCAATTTCTCTAAGGCAGAAACCTGGAAGAAAGCAGGACCTTTAAACTAAGGGATCAAGAAGATAAAGCACAACAAGCAGAAATGTATGCTAGACGTACTGGCTGGCTTTGGTTACAAGCCAGGCAGAAATGACTATTTGCTTGGTACGCTTCAGAGGGTTTCTTTAACTTCAGCTTCAATCTATGATGTTGGCCATTTCCTGTTCACCACTCTCACTCTTGGATCCAGTACTGGTGGTGATATAGCTCTTTGTGACTCATGGTCTTTGGCTCCCTACTTCACATTTTTTTTCTTTTCTGTTTTTTGTCAAGCTGAGTCATAAAACATCCATAAGCATGAATAGAAAAAATGAAAGAATCCAAAGAATCATCTTAGAAGCAGGTTTAAGTTGGCCTTATTAATTTTTATCACACATTTGTGATATTGAAGTGGGCAGGCAGATGATTTTTCCTGACCCTTATTTTCCCCATAAATTCTATTTCTTCAGTACCCAAGGCAATTGATTTTAAAATTATTCTGAAGTGCACCAGGGTTCTGTGAAGTAGGAAGCCAAGCAGGATCTGCTGATCTTTAGTGCTTTGTGTACTTCAAATCTTTATTTATTTGTTTGTTTGTTTTTCTTGTTTCAGAACTTTCGTTTGTTTGTTTATTTATTTTTATGGCTGGCTCAGCCTGCTCTGAGGGCAGGGCTGGCACAGCATGTGGTGTTGGGGATCGAACCTCGGTCCCTGCAGCCCCCCAAGCTTTCCTAAGCAGGCACTTTAGACCACTGAACCATCCTGCCGGGCCCTGTACTTCAAATCTTGACAATTATTTACTTCAAAAAAAATGCTATCTAGTATTCTTAAGAAGTATAACAGGGACTTGTTCTTAGCTATTTATGTAATGATGCTTTATAGAATAAAAAGTACCTAATAGAGATCACTGGCCAGAAGGACAGCCACATTCCTGAAGCAGAAAGCTCTGGTAGTGAGGTAGGAGGCTATGGAGTGGCAAAGCTGGCTGAGGGAGGAGGCATCACTTGTTAGTTACAAGATCCCAGGGCACCTGAGCACTACAGTCTCCAAAGCCCAGCATGTTGACCTCTTGAAAGAACTCCAACAGGTTTGCCAGCCTCAGAAGCAGATGACACAAAAAGGACTTCCACCCTGAGCTCTTCCTACTTTGTTTCCACCCTCCCAGTGCAGAGTGTTATCTTTCCTACCTTTTCTTAGTTGCAACTCACTCTGCTGAGTGTATATCTTTTTCTACATTTGGTACATGTAAAAGCCTTGCAATTGTTTGCACTTGTCTTAACCAACTCTTTGTTCAAGGCAAAACCACCCAGAAACCACCTCTACAAGGAGATTCACAGATCCTAAATCCCCTAACATTAGCACAGGGAGTTATGGGCTCAGGTCCAGGAGGGAGAGACAATTGGGGACCCTGGATGACACAGTGGGGTAACAGCAAGATTCTGCATCAGGTAGAAGATAACCATTAGGGAGAGCAGGTCTCCCTATAATTAAGCCATTAAGGGATTTAAAAAACTAATCCCAAGCTGGGCGTGGTGGCGCACGCCTGTAATCCCAGCACTTGGGAGGCTGAGGCAGGAGGATCGGTGCAAGTTCGAGACCAGCCTGAGCTACAAAAGTGAGCTCAAGGCCAGCCTGAACTGCATAGCGAGACCCTGTCTCAAAAAAAAAAAAAAACAAAACAAAACAAAAAACTAATCCCAGCAGCTAGCTGCTTTCAACAGAGATGAAAAGCCTGCAGAAGGAAGGGGTGGTTGCTGCTTCCAGAACTGGTCTGTTATTCAAGGTAATGTAACATGAGTCAGAGCTCCCTAAGGTTACTTGGTCCATCCCCTCCGTAGCAGATTTCAAGCCAGGCTGGACTGAGGCTACATGAAAGGCAATACACCCCACTGCACCCCAAGTTGGTGTCTTTTCAAAATGGATGTTGTACTCTACAGAGAGAACTATTTTGAGAACTTTCAAAGATGAGACATCAGAAATGTGACAGTGAATTACTCCCCATGTGCTTTGCCCTACATACAGATTCCCTGGCATCATCTGCCCAAAGCACACAACACTGAAAATATTTGGAAAGTGATGCCTGAAAAATATCCATGCATAAATTATGCATAGATATTTTTAATTTGAATTTGCATTAATGATTCTCTGTGTGTCTCTTTATTGAAGAAGATAAGTAAATTTCATTAAGCAATAGTTTCCTTTTGAATCAGAATTAGAGTTGGTCCATCTTTATCTTTCCAGTTTTTACATTGATTCCTCTTGCTCATATCCAGGTCATTAAAAACTGAAGTACTGAACCAGGCATGGTGGTGCATGCCTGCAATCCCAGCACACTGGGAGGTTGAGGTCAGAGGACTGCAATTTGTGTTACTCAAGCATCAACTATGCAATAAGCACTAAACAAAATCCTAAGCATGCAGAGCTAAATACAGCTGGGCTCTGTCCCTATAGCTCACCAAGGGCTGTAGAACAAGAGATGAGTGGGTGGGTTTGTGATTATCTCTTCTTGCTAGAAGTCATGAAAGGTGAAACAGTTTTCCCATGTATTGGGACCTTTCATGTAAAATGTTATAACCATGCTGGAGCTCAGGGTTCAGACACAAAAACCTTAAGACATTCTGGCCAGATACTGTGGTGTTGCTACAGGCCCAGCTATTCCAGAGGCTGTGGCAGGAGGGTCATTTGAGCCCAAGAGTTCAAGATCAGCCTGGGAGACTTAGGCTCTGTCTCTTAAATAAAACTCTGAATATTCCATAGACTATACTGATCAGTACAAGACATACAGAAAAATATATGGAGGCCTAGTGTCAGCTAAGATTGCAGTCCTATGCAAAAACTAATGTAAGACAAGATATGCCATTATTTTATCCTTATGCCCTAACAACCTTAAGGAGATGAACCAGTGGGATTTTCTGAGGGTCTTGAGCTGAAAACAGAGCTCTCTAAGGGAGGTGAGGCCCAGCTGGGACTGAAAGCCAATTCATTCTTCATTTTGATGAACCTAGTACAAAAACAAAAGAGCAACTGAGGGTGGGAACACAGGCCACCCAAGTCCTGGCTTACGAAAATTACCGCATTATTCTGACCTTCTCCCGTCCTTAGGGCTGGCTCTAAAATGTCCCCCACCAGTCTCATGTGCAGGGCTTTCTGAGGTGATTGTGTCACGAAGGCTGCGGCTTCATTGGTGGATGAATCCACTGATGAGCTCAGGATTGGGAGGTAGGACAGCACCGGCAGGTGGGGGAAAAAGGAGGCGAAGGGAGTGGACCGTGGGGGCGGGCCTCAGGCGCTCGATCCAGTCCGCACCCTTCCTCTCAGGTTCTGTTTCTGTTATTTCCTCACTTTGCTTCCTGACTGTCTGGAAGTGAGCAGTGAGCGCTTCCTGTGCCTTGGGGCCAGCCACCCAGAGCCAGAAGCCGTTTGTCACAGTGAGCCTCTCTGTCTCAGGGAGGCAAAGCTGACTGATTCACCACTCTTTGCTGAGAAGGCATGGCCATGGTTATGAAACTAGAGCTGGCTGGTGTTTTTCTTTTTCTTTTTCTTTTTTTTAAAGAATTTTTAAAAATTTTTTTATTGTTTCAGAACTTTTGTTTGTTTATTTATTTATTTATTTATTTATTTGAGGGCCGGGCTGGCACAGCATGTGGTGCTGGGGATCAAACTGCGGTCCCTGGAGCCGCCCAAGCTTTCCTAAGCAGGTGCTTTAGACCACTGAGCCATCCTGCCAGGCCCTCTGGTGTTTTCTTTTGTGACTTTTACCTTTCCCAGTTCCCAGTTCATTCTTTTGCAGCTCCTAAACCACTGTATTAAAGAATGCTTAACTAGGCTCAGCCACACAGGGGCGAGACAGAGAACTGATGCGGAATCTGTCAATTCATGTGAGCCCCACAATTTACTCCGGAGGCCTCTCAATCCCAGTGAATGCCAGGACAGAGGTAAAGGTGCAGGCGAATACCTCCTGCTGTCACAGCTGTTAGGAAAGAAAGTGAGGTGTGATTTCACCTATCAGTGTAGAGGCAATTCAGCAGTGGTTGATGAGAACAACACTTTTTTTTTCTCATGTCTAATTACAAACAGCACGAAGAATTTATCCTACTCTCAGCCAGAGAGAAAAGAAGAGTTGAGCATAAGCTTTAGGACTACAGGACTGGCCAAATAGCTCAGCTGATTAAAGCACCAGCAAGCAGGCACAGGGGCTAGGGGTTCGATCCCCCTGGGCTGCCTCAATGGCCCCGCCCCCCCCAGGGCACACTGAGAGGGCAATTAAGACTGGGTGTAGTGGCACACCCTGTTCTTGGGAGGTTGTAAACAGGCAGATCACTATGAGTCCAACCTAGTAGTGAGACCTTGAACACCCAGAAGACCCTTCCCTAAAATACAAAAAAAAAAAAAAAAAAAAATCACAGACCTGGAATGAGAGCCAACCCACCTTTTTGATCATCAGCAGAGGAAAAGCTATCACTCATAAGCACAGGGGACCCTGCCGGGCATTTTAATTCTTGGAAGAATAATTTAAGTTCTACAAAGATAAGGCAAGTAACTACTAACTTAGGAGACTTTTATCTTTGGCTTGATAAAATTGCCTTCCTTCAGGATAGTTTGATCCACATACAGTACTTAGGGTCTGCTAGAAGGTGGAAACTCATGCCCCATTCCCTTCTCTGTAACATTTCAAGTTAGAGAAGAAAAGACCAAAATAATGCTGAATGTGGAACACAGCACTCAGGGAGACTGGTGGGAAGATTGCAAGTTTGAGCCCAGTCTGGGTAACTTCGTGTGGCCTAGTCACACACATGTATACATATATACATACATACATACATACATACCAGAACAGTCAGATAGCAACAGGGGCATATGAGACTCGTGAAATAAGCTTTGAAAGAAATGAATGAGCCCAGAGATAAGAGGGCAAAGCAGGCAGGGCAATCCTGCCAGGCAGTGGGGTTCATGGAGACCCCAGGCAGAGACTGCCTGGGAGACTCATTAGGGAAGCTCTCTCATCAACAGCTGTGGAAGAGAACAGAACACCCTCCTGGCAGCCATGGCCCAGGTCCCAGTCCTGGGATCAAAGCGCTGTCCCACAGAGGAGGTCCTGCAAAATGTTGGGATTCCTTCCTACATTATGTCTGAGCCAGCACCCAGCAGAATGGCTCAGGGTGGCCACACTCAGGACCTGGGATTTCTGTCTTCAGTGAATATCAAAGGCTGACAGAAAGGCACTTCGACCTTGTCCTGTGTATCACGTTATGTGCAGCAGGGGACTGATCACAGGGACACTGTGGGATTGAAGGGCAGCATTTTGCAAAGCTGAATAAAATAAAAGACTTGAGAGACGTAGGGGCGGGAGTGTTATGCTGTCTCCAAGAGAATCAGCAGATGGAAATTGAGGATGCCAGGAGTGGGAAGGGACAGATGCTGGCTCAAGCTCATCTCTCTTCTCTGCACAAACCTAAGGCCTGGGGCACCACAAGAGAGGAGCGCTGTGGCTCACCACAAGCCATGCTGATCTGGAGACAGAAACATGCCTTTGCAGGCTGATTCCACCAGGGGTGCAATAAGTCTCTGCTGCCCCCTTGACTCTTGCCCAGCCTTCTGTGCTGATAGTGGAATTTCCCACCCCAGGGCTCATCTGTGACCTCATACAGCCTGGACCAGATACAGGCACTTGTGGGGTAACTTGCCTGGAGGCAGTGAAGAGACAAAAATCTACAAGACAAATTGCATCTGCTTGGTCATGTCTGCAGCTGGTGGTATGGAGCCAAGGACCTGCATTTGCCCTAACAGCCCAGTTAGTGTTTCCCAGTCCTGTCCTATCATAAACAAAGACCAAGAACACAGAAGAGCAACAAGAAAAAAAAAAAAAAAAAAAAAAATCTAGGCTAGAGATTAGAAAGAAAAGAACCAGCATCAGGTTCTGAAATCCAGGATAGAAACCAGATGCAAGCTGCCAGACACAAGTAAAATAAGAAGGAGGGGCTGGGGAGATAGCTCCGAGGCACAAGTGCCTGCTGGGCAAGTGCAAGGTTGTGAGTTCGAACCCTGGTCCCACAAAAAAAAAAGAAGGCAACAGTTCAGAACTAGGAATTAAATGACCTTGACTTCATAGTCCAGGTTCTCAGTGTCAAGCCATACCTAGGGCCTGGCTAGCAAGCACAAAGGCCCAGAAAGGATGTAAGACCACTGGACTGGGAGCCCTGTAGAGGTACATCAGAACCAGAGCTTCTGGACTATTTAGTATCCTGCTTGTTATTTATGCAAGAATTAAGAGCAGCTCAACCAAATGTTTGAATGGGAACTAGAAAATCATCTTCTCAGAAAACCAAACATGCTCATTCTCCATATGTTCATCAGGCCGGTGGGCGTTGGAGGCAGCAAAAGAGCTTGTATGTCCATGGCTGTTCTTTCTCTCCTAAAGGCAGCAGCAGACAAAGGCGTTGGGGCACACTTAGGAGCCTGTTGGCCAGCCAGGCACGCTTGGCCTTCCCTTTCTCTCCTGCTGCCTCTGCCCTCCAGGGCAGTTGGTTACTGAAAAACCTCCAAAACCAGAATGCCTCCTATCCTCGTTTCTTTTTATGTTACTCAAAGAGAAAAGCAGAAAAGAAAGGAGGATGAAGGGCAGAAGACCGGCAGGGTTGAAGTGAATGAAGAAGAATGAAAGCCAAAAGAGTCTTTAGTTTTTTTTATTTTTCCAATTCTAGGGGTCGAACTCAGGGCCTTGTGCATGTAAATACTCACCCCTTAACTATCATCAACTCTGCAAAAAAGGACTTGAGAAAAAATAATGGGAGTCTAGAACATATAATTGTTTTTTCTTAAACAGGTTCTCTTTGAGCTGCTAAATTGCCCACAGTGGGCTTGAATTTATGATCTTCCTGCCTCAGCCTCAGAGAGTGCTGGGCTTGCACCACCATGCCCTAACTTGGATCAAGACCCGACTGCTACACTTAAATCTGATGGGGGACTTTAGCACCGACTCTTACACTCCTAATAATTAGTCCCCCTTTCCCAGATATGCTTAAATACAGTTAGAATGGTGATATGTAGTTGAATTATTTCCAAAAGGAATAAAAGCAAATATATAGGCCAATCACAAAAAACAGAGAATCTTAAAGTAAAAATAAAACAGCTGCCTCTTCCTGTGATATGATTAAGGGAGTCACAGACCACACACAGACACAGAGATAGGAGCAGATGGAGAAAGGCTTTTTCAAAAGCCCACACTCCTTAGACTTCTGTTGTACTGAAATATCTATTAAAATTTGAAGTGTCTATGCTGTAATTTTCAAACACTACCCATTCTATGGGTAGACCCATGAGGCAAGGTGTGTGTGTTGGCGGGTTCGGCAGCACCTCAGTGAAGGACAAGAGGATAGTGGTCTTTAAAAACAAACAAACAAACAATTATTTTTTTTTTTTCTTGTTTCAGAACTTTTTGTTTATTCACTCATTTTTATGGCTGGCTCAGCCTGCCCCAAGGGCAGGGCTAGCGCAGCATGTGGTGCCGGGGATCGAACCAGGGTCCCTGAAGCTGCCCAAGCTTTCCCAAGCAGGCGCTTTAGACCACTGAGCCATCCCGCCAGGCCTCAGAATAGTGGTCTTTAAAGTTTGAATTTCTTAACATTTAGAGAGCAGTTCACCTTATCACACTATTGGAATATTTCCCCCAATAAATAGTGTAACTTGCAATAGTTTTGCTAAGGAGTTACTCATAATACAATGTTAAGTCCTATTCTTAGTCTTTGTTTCAAAATCTACCATTCTTGAAATTTAGTTCTGATACATCTGGAGTCATGTTTGATCTCTAAAAGATATTTTCACTAACTTGCTTTTTCCAAACACTAAATAATCTAGGAAAACTAAGTGCAAGTTAAAACATAAAGTATGCATAGAGTATGCATAAAGTAAATTATTATGGCTTGTGTCTAGATGTCTTCTTAAAGGCTCATGCAGTCATAGGTGCGACTTTCAAAGATTGCTGACTCTACAGTGTGCAAGCCTAGGACTAAGGACAGATGATTACTATCCCAGCCTGCTGATTGCTGTGCCACTTCCATAAGCCATGGTGGCCCAAATAGAACATAAAGGGAAAGAAAGATGTTGCTAAGGTCCCTTACTTCTTGCTACCTTCTGCCTACCATTAACTGTCTCCTCTGTGATGCCACCCTGCCTTGGAGTCAACCAATCATGGACTGAAACCTTTACAAACTGTGAGCTAAATAAACCTTTCATTCTTCAACTTTGGGTATTTGGGTACTTTGTCTTACTGATGATAAAAGTGAGTGAGACATGATATGCAATCCAATGTACTGGTAGAAAAAAAAAAAAATATATATATATATATATATTTAACTTTATGAAAAGATATCACTTAACATTTTATCATGGTTAATGAATATAATTCTGTCTGTATAATCACATTCATAATCTATAAACTTAAAAAGTCTCCCATAAGCTATTCACCATTAATTATCACAATCATGAAATAAAAATTCCTGTCACTGAGAAACAGATTGTATTTTCTATGAAGTTTTAGTGGCTGGTGAGAACTGCCCTGTCCTACACAGGCTTAGAGCCCCTTCTTGCTGAGCGTTCCTCCTCCAGTGATTTCTGTAACACCCACTCCATGTCTCTGTCAAGGCCTGCTGGTCCTTTCTCTGCACCACACAGAATCTCAGGCCTGAGTCCAAGATAGCAGATCCTGAGGTTTTGTGCCTGGAACCCACACCCATCCTCATCGCTCTGCTCCCAAAGTCCCCAAACCAGCTACCTAGTGACAGCTGGTGACTCCTTCCTCCTCAAACCCCTTCTATGCTCCTTGCTGGTCCATATCACCATGGCATGATGCTTCCAAATAAACTTATTTCAACTGTAAGTTCTTCAACCTTAACCAGGTTATTCTTCTAGAGGGCAACATACACCTTATTCTTCCTTGTTTCCTCCATAGATATTTGGCTATGACGTCCAGCATTTGATTTGGAAATTAAGCATATTTCAAAACACTTCCATCTTGATCACTGTGTTTAAGATTTCTGTGACATGGACATTTACTGGACCCTGTGATGTGGCAGGACTGGGGAACTACAAGCTAATTTCAGAGCAGCTGCTCCTTATAAGGTGCTGTAAATGAAACTGTGTTCCCCCTAAATTCATATAGTGAAGCACTAAGTTTCAGCATGGCTATATTTGGAGATGGGATCTCAGAGAAGTGGCTTGGGTTAAATGAGGTCAAAGCAGTGGGGCCCTGATCCATTAAGATCAGTGCCTTCATAAAGAGATACATTAGACTGCTGATGGTGGTGCACATTTATAGTCCCACTACTCTAGGAGGCTGAAGCAGGAGGATCATAAACCTGAGCCCAGCCTAGTCAACTTAGCATTTTTGTGAGAATCTGTCTTCAGATAAAAATAACCAGTGAGATTGTAGCTCAATGCAAAAGGGCTTTAGGATTCAGTACTGGGGAGTGGGTGTCATTCTTTCTCTACATATTCACACATAGAAAGGACTGTGTGATGTTGTAAATTATAAAGGTGGCTGTCTAAAACGCAGGAAGAGAGCCCTCACCAGAAACTAACCCTGGTAGCACCTTGATCTTAACTGGAAAATCAATGTCCACTGCTGAAGCAGCCCTCTGTGTGTATTTGTTAGGGCAACCTGTGCTGGGACACAGGAGTTGTGCTACAGAGGCAGAAAGCTGGGCTGGAGTGACTGTTTTGTCTGTAGGCTGGATCTCAGCTCATGTGGGCTCACAGAGGGCATCCTCTGGGTAGCTGTAGTGACAGTATACTAAGCCTATGACTCTTGAAATTCTAGAAGCAGCCTAGTGCCAAACCTTATGCGATAGGCAGCTATTCTAGGTCTGGGATAGTGGTATAGGTTGTCTGTTTGTTTGACAGGATCTCACTGTGAGTCCAGATTGGCTTTGAATATGTAATGATCCTCCTGCCTCAGTCTCACAAGTGGCACTATGCTTAGTGACACAGCATAGGCTGATGAGGAGACTAAAATAGTGAATGACTGGGAAAGCTGTAGTAACCCAAGAAAGAACTGATCTACTGAAAGGATTTGGCAAGGAAAATAACCTGGCCACAAACAAAAGTTCCAGAGTCCTGGCCTGAGCACCGGTCAGATCTCAGGGCTTTGCCTAGAGCCCAGGGCCTTCAGGAAGTACTCTCTCCCTTTACTCTTAGCAAATCCTGCTTTCTAAAACCTAACAAGCACATAGCCAGGCGTGGTGGCACACGCCTGTAATCCCAGCACTCGGGAGGCTGAGGCAGGCAGATCCGTGCAAGTTCGAGACCAACCTGGGCTACAAAAGTGAGCTCAAGGTCAGCCTGAACTGCATAACGAGACCCTGTCTCAAAAACAAACAAACAAACAAACAAAAAACCTAACAAGCACAGAGAAGAGCAAACTCAGCAGTATCAGCATGAGCTCACCAAGCCCCTTCTTTCCTCAGCCAGTCTCCATAGAAACTAAACATAAAATGGAAAACAGCATTGGTACAGTGGTCCACACCCATACTCCAGTACTCTACAAAGCTGAAGCAAGAGGATGGCAAGTTCAAGCCCAACCTGGACAATTTAGTCATTTAGGGAGAACTGGTTGCACAATTTTAAAATGATTTTAAAAATAAAGGTTGGGCTCTAGGCTTGGTGGCACTTGGTAGGCTGAGGCAGGATTATTATAAATTTGAGACCAAATTGGGCTATATAATGAGTTCAAGGACAGCCCCTGAACTATACAGTAAGATTCTGTCTCCAAAAAGAAAGAAGAAAGAAAAAAGGAAAGAAAAAAAGAAAGAAGGAAGGAAGGAAAGAGAAAGAAAAAGAAAGGAAGGAAGGAAGGAAGGAAGAAAGAAAGAAAGAAAGAAAGAAAGAAAGAAAGAAAGAAAGAAAGAAAGAAAGACAGACAGAAAGAAAGAAAGAAACAAAGAGAAAGAAAGAAGACTAAAATAAAAAATGGGGAGCAGAGCCCGCGCGTCCGCCACGGGTAAGCTGCTTGCGCCCCTCTGCCCCGCCTCTGCGTTCCTGCGACTAACTTCCTGTTCCAGTCCCGACCCGAGTCCCAGCCGGTTGCAGAGCCTGCGCGCCAGCTGGGTCAGGATCCTTGGCCCGCCTTTCCCTCCGCCGCCCCCCCCTTTTTTTTTGAACCCCTCCAGCCCAAGCTCCAGCACCGAACCCATCAAACATCTCGTCTGGCAACCGATCTGGTCCATGAGCCTACCAGGACTACTCAATCCCAAAGCTCCACCTCCACCTACAGACCACATCCGCCGGGATTCACAGAAGCTAGCAGCCAGAGCTCCAGCACAGAGTCAGGAACCTCTGTAGAGGAACCAGCTTGGAGTCTCCAGACCAAACGCCCATAGACACAGCATAACATCACCAAAGTGCAGAGGCCGCTTCCATACAAAATGATAACAACAAGGACTAGGAAGCAATCTCAGGGCCCGTGCCCACCTAAACCAAATACAGAACACACTATCATGGAAGAAAATAGGAACCATACAGGTGAAACCTCTGAATTGGTAGCATCTGAGGCAGACACACAAGGGCAGAAACTTATAGAGCAACTGAGATCAGAGATAATATCGGAAGTAAAAAAAGAAATACATGAAGTGGAAAAACAGCTGGAGAAACGTATAGAGGACATTAGAGCAGAAATAATATCTAAAGTTGACAAAGACATGCCTAAATCAATAGCATCCCAAGTAGGGGAACAACTACACAAAAGTAGAAAGGAGAACAGAACAGAAATAATCTCTGTATGGAGGGGCGTGGCGGCGCACGCCTGTAATCCCCGCACTCGGGAGGCTGAGGCAGGAGGATTGGTGCGAGTTCGAGACCAGCCTGGGCTACAAAAGTGAGCTCAGGACCAGCCTCAACTGCATAGCCAGACCTTGTCTCAAAAAAAAAGACAAATAAATAAATAAATAAATAAATAAATAAATAATCTCTGTATTAGAGAGAGAATGGATAACCATAATGACAGACTTCAATACTATTAAAGAAGACATCGATAAAAAATTAGAGGAGAATAGAAAAATGATGGACTCCCTGACGGAGCTATATAGGAAAGACATAGATCGCATGAAACAGTTTCAAAGAGATATACAAGAAAATAAAACCTCGATCACAAGTTGGCAGAGCTGAATGAACGAAAATGAAGATAGAGTTTCCAACCTTGAAGACACAGTTGCAGCCAGTGAAAAGGTAAGAAAGGACCTTTAAAAACAACCAGAATGCAGGAAAAAATAATTCATCATCTGCAAGACGATGTGAAAATGAACAACGTGAGATTAATGAGAATCAATGAGAAAGAAGGAGTCAATACAAATGACATAAAAAGAATATGGGCAGAAGTAATAGCAGAAAACTTCCCAAATTTGAAAAAACAATCAGACATTCAGATAACTGAAGTCTACAGAACCCCAAATAACATCAACCCAACTAAATACACGCCAAGACATATAAGAGTCAAGATACCAGAAATCCAGCTGAAGAATAATATACTCAAAGCTGCTAGAGAAAAGAAACAGATCACATTTAAAGGAAAACCCATCAGAATAACAGCGGATTTCTCTTCACAAACTATGAAGTCAAGAAGAGCATGGAGCAGAGTGTTTCAAGTCCTCCATGAAAACAATTTTCAGCCCAGACTATTGTACCCGGCAAAACTCTCCTTCAAGTATGACGGAGAAGTGAAATATTTCCATAACAAAGAACAGCTGAAGAATTTCATGACATCAAAACCAGTGCTCCATAATATTCTAACAAATATTTTAGAAAGGGACCAAAATGACCCGAATTCAACAAATGAGAACAGAAGGATCCCACCAAATAGAGTAACCAACTAAAAATAGGAGGAAAAATTGGTAAACACTAGCGAATAAGAGTCATGTCAGCCATAAGTCAATATGTCTCAATTATAACCATCAATGTAAATGGACTCAATTCTCCAATTAAAAGAAGTAGATTTGCAGAATGGATAAGGAAACAGAGCCCAACAATATGCTGCATACAAGAAACACATTTAACCCGTAAA